>PVJA010034913.1:0-22212 GCA_004027025.1 Myocastor coypus
GTGTTTCGTTTTGTTTTCCTTCGCTGTAGAATTTTTGGAATTCTTCATATATCCTTCTGCTCCTTGTGTGTTCCGTTTTGCTCACATCCAAGCACACCTTGGAGAAAATGATTTACTGGGAGGTGTGAGCAGCTTCTGCCCGCATTTCTAAAAGTTTTATGCCTGTAGACTTTTTGTCCTGAAAGCTTAATTAACTCCTTCTGTGCTGGAATCCTGACTGGTTCTTCCATTACTGCCTATAAGGTACATTTCTCAGCGTTTGCTGCCTATCCTTGTTCTCTATTCCTTCCTTTAAACTGAAATAACTTCCCAGGAGCCATGGAATGTCTGCATTTATTTTAATTACTAATTATAAGCTACCTGCTTATTTTCTGAAGGCATTGCTTATTTTCCATAGCATAGCTAAATACAAACTAGACAATGAGTGCTCTATATTTTAATTTTCCCCTAAAAGGTTGTTGGTTTTAGGCATCTGGCAACCCATAAGATGTGACCCCTTCACTGTGTTTCACCATCATATAAGTTATCACATTTCTTGTCTCTAACAATATTCTCACTCTTAATGTCCATTCAGACAGGAACATTTACTTTAGTTTTCTGCTATGAGAGGATTCTAAATTTAGATATCAGTTTCTTAGTGAATCGAAATAGATGCCTTTAGTAAGAGACAACTCGGGCATGGTAGAACCTTGGAAATAATATGGTGTGTGTGACTGAGAGGACACAGCCTCTGGGTCAGCTCCGCTCACTGTCACCCCATCTAGGACTCCAGGGATTATAGAGATTTCATCTCCATGCTGTCATGGCTTCTGAGGGGCATAAACAGGAATGTAGAAAATTGCACACTGACTGTTAAGTCCTTTACTCAGAACTAACAAGTGTGACTTCTGCTCACACATTACTGGACAAAGCAAGATCCACTGCCACATTTAACTTTAAGGTATTTAGAAAGTGCCATCCTCCCAGATGCCTGGGAGGATAACTAGAAATATTGCGTGAAGAATAGCAAAGACTACTGTATCCAAATATCCTGAATCCTTGGTGGCTGAGAAGAAATACAAGAGGAAGAGAAGGGAACATCATTTTGCCCTTATAGATGGTAATATTATAACCTAATACATAGAAATAAGCACAACATCCAGGCGTGGTGGCTCACGCCTGTAATCCCAGCACTTGGGAGGCTGAAGCAGGAGGATCAGTGTGAGTTCGAGACCAGCCTGGGCTACAAAAGTGAGTAGTGAGTTCAAGGCCAGCCTGAACTGCATAATGAGACCCTATCTCAAAAAGACAAAAAAAAAAAAAAAAGAAATAAGCACAACAAACACCTTAACTGAGCTAAAAATGACTGTGCTTTCTAAGTACTGGAAGTCAGAGAAGTAGGTAACATTTTAATACTACAGAATGTCCTTCACCTATTCTAGCTCACAAAATTTCTAACACACCACAGCCTCTTCTTGTTTTAGCGGGTCTTATATTGCCTTTGCTTTTGGAAGCCTTGTTTCTCTCTCCGTGTCTTTCAAACCATGAGTGATGATCAACCTTGTAAAATAGAGCATAAATTTATTAACGGCGGATATTTCAAATAAGCATAGAAGGCAAATGGCAAAGAGGCTGTCGCACTGGCATGTGCTTGCAATCATGAGTTGCATTCTTTATAAGAAGCATATATAAATTGATCGTGACAAGAAATTGATGAGCTCCCAAGAACAATCCTAGTGCCATAGCAGCGAGGAGTCATAAAGTTCAGGGTTTTTATTATTCAATAGCAACTTTCATCTTTATTGTAAATATCTCCTGATGAATTGTCAACGCTGACTGCCCAATTGTGTAAAGGGGAAAAACCTATGCTTAAATAACTTATTCTGTGTTAGAGCTGGAGAGAGGAAATGTCAAACAGTTTTTTTTCTCTTTTCCTGAGGAGAAAGGAAAATTTTCTTTAAACAATGAAAAATACATTTTCAGGAAAATAGCACTCCACCAGGACTCTAAAACTACAGAGAGTTTTACAGACTGCTCTGGTGTACAGGAAAGAGGAATATACAAATGGCAGAGGAAAAAAAAAAAAAAAAAACCTCAAGAAATTCTTATTGTTCTGAAATTTTGAATTACATCTCTAGGTTACCCCTTAAACCAAGAATAAAATCATGTCATAATGTACACAAATAGTTCGCAGAACGTGGAATAGTTAAGAGTATTTTCTAAGTGTTATAAAGAATGATATTAGCATATTTGTTTACAACAGTACAAAGTAAAGGATTCTCACAGTGAAAGGTGCATTTAAAAAAAGAATCTGAAACCTACAGAACAATGTCTCGCCCCGTGCACTGGTACAGACTTAGAGAGTGTATTAGATACCCACCATTGGTGCAGCTGATGTTCACAAGTTGAGTGACTTAAAACAATTGTGACCATTCCCCTGTAATGCTATATCCTATAACAAAAGAGATCTGGCTGGGTTAAAATCAAGATGCTGCAGTGGAGGATGGGTCGCTGTCTTTTCTAGAGAAGCAACGCGCAAATATTTATTTAGTCATTGTGGTAGTTGCAAAATTCAGTTTCTTACAGTTGTAGAACCAAAATCCCCTGTATGCGGAGGACTTTTTTTTTTTATTATTCTGGAAGACATGTCATCAGCAGGTGAAGTCTCTCTCACACGTAGGCCCCCAGCTCCTGTTTCAGCCCTTCAGCCCCCAAGCTCTGGTTTATTTTTCTGCTTTTTTCTTCCACTTTTAAGGGTTCATTTGTTTACTAAGTATTCCAGGGTGATCTATGAATTTCAAGGCCCTTAGCTTGACTCTGTTTCCCAAAATACTTTTAAAGATAGTATACTGACATGTTGCCTAAGTGCATACGCACAGGGAAAGATGAATAGGTTCTGCCCATATTAAGGGCACCTTGCGATAAGGAACGCATTACAATGTTTACCACAGAGAGCTACAGGCTGCCATCCACAGGCAACTTCTCTGAGGTAAACTGGCTCATGCTTGCATTCTTATTTTATGTCAGATATACACATACCTGTAACTGCTCATGAATTTGGATATTTTTCTTCAGGGTTTATCCTCCTCACCCTGGAGGGAATGGCTGCTTTTTCTCCTTGCTAGAGAAGTATGGAAAATTTATCACAGAAGTGTACAAAAGCACTCCCAGTGGAGCCCCGATAAATAAGTGTGGAAAGGAGCCCGCATCCAAGACACGATTCCGTTAGTTTGGATATATGAAAGCACTTCGTGGGGTCCGATTTATAAAGCTACGATGCTTTTATTTAATCGCGCTGCTATATACTGATTCTGAGAATGTCACCACAACTGCGGAGGGAGCCTCACCAATACGCATACAAATAAAGATGCGTGATTATGCTCGACTGGAGTGGAGTTAATTAGTTGGAGAAGAGGAACGCCGTGGCATATCTGAAAGACGTCTTTATTTGGAGAAGGAGGTTATCGAGGAATGACAATCAGAAGTGATCTGTGTGTTCTGAGAAGTTGAAGCAACCTCTGAGAATACCTGCTTCTCAGACAGTGATTTCTGATAACAGGGGCAAGTTTTTCTTTAATGATATGAGCAGTCTAAAAATTAATGGGATTGCATTATGAGAACTATCGCATTTCTTTAGGGCCTTGGTAATGGCAGATAAGCCTTAGTGGTGATATTTTTGAATAGTTCAAACCATAGCAGATATAGATTTCCATGCATGTAGAATGCAAATGTTGCCTTTCTAGCAATGAATATATTTTCCTAATCAAAATTCCCCCAAAATTCTTTATCTAGCCATAGTCTTCCCTGCTTTACATATATTAGAAGAGGTAAATACTGAAGTGCAAACTGTTTTTCCTGAACTAAATGTCATTTATTACAGCTTAAATTCATGATATTCAATTTATAGATTCCTTTTTTCTTGGTGGTTTGTCTTAGTTACTTTATCTGCCAGTGACTTTGCCAGATTCATTTGTTCGTATGTTTTCTGTGGCATGCCATTCCTAATTCTGTGCTTGATTTACACAGACTTAGGTCCTGCAGATCCTAAGGTAGAGGTAGGAGGAGATGGCAAAAGCAGTCGGTAGAAGGAGATGTACAGTGTTAGTTTGGACAAGGAATACACTCCATAGGTGTGTGTGTGTGTGTAGAAGAATTGACCCCCAGAGAGAGGTGTCATTGTGCGATGGTGTTATGGTTTATGTCTAGTTGTTCCCCCAAAACCGCATGCAATCATGGGGCATGGCTTCTATAGATTGAGACTTGACTCATGAGTCACTGGGATTATGTGTTTTAGTACTGATGGTATTATTGGTCTGAGTAAGGCTGAGACTATGGGTGTGGTCTAGTGTGGATATCCTAAGGTGGAAAGCCTGAATGTAATATAAAGAGCAACAGATAGACAGACTAAAGCTGTAGCTATTGCTCTGCTGCTGTGTTCGGTTGGCTACCTCTGCCACCATTTTGTTGCTGTTCCACCGCCATGACCTGGATGCTCTCTGCCCTGTTCCACTCAACCTTGGGCCTGCCGAATATGGACTGAAACTTCCCCGAACTGTGAGCTAAATAAACCTTTCCTTCCTTCATTTTCAGTGTTGGGTATTTGTCCCAGCAACAAGTAAAAAGTGACTAAGACAGATGGTGAAAGATGAAGGCCACAAGGGCTGGTAGCAGGCAGCAGGTGAAAGGCTTCTGTCTTTGCACGTTCTGTCTGGTCCCCCCACAGGCCCCAATGCCCTCAGCATCTTTGCTCCCAGTCTGTCCGGAAGTGAGTAGCTGCATTGTATCTCATGATTAGTCAAGAGCTGAATAGCAGAAGCCATGAGAGCAAATAAATATTTCCTCCTTGAAATTGATTCTCTGCAGCATTTGGTCACACAGATGAAAAGCTAACCCAGAAAATCAGGAGCAAGTAGCGGGGCCATTGCTGTGACGACACCTGGATATGTGGCCGGACAACATTTTAGGGCTGGCAAGTGGGAGGAAGTTGGGCGCATCTGTAAATGCCAGCAAGGAAAGTCCTATAATACTGAGTAGAGCTTTGTGTGGAATTCTAGACTCAGCTCAGAAGAGCAGAAAGGAAGCAGAAATTCTCACAGGAAAGAATTTGCTCATTGCATTAGAAGACATTGGTGTTTCACTTTGGCAAAGAATTTGTTTGTCTTTGTCCCATATCCTGACACTTTGAGGAAGGTTAAGTTTCAATATTATAAGCTAGTTAACCTGGTGGAGGAAATTTTAAGACAGCGCAGAATTTAGGTCAAGGCATCCAGACTGTTGCTTGCTTTTATCAAGATTTACAGTAAAAAAGAAGGTAGCAAAACCTGCCACTGGCAGATTTACTCCAAAAAAGGGCATACAGTGGCTGAATGAATGCCAATGTTGTAAAGAAGACAGGTATTTTGCAAAATGATAAGAGGTGATCTCAGGGGTGTGACAGAAGTGACCTTTCATTGGCTTGTGGGAATAAAAGTGTGAATTATTTTGACAGAATGTGTTTTGAGAAGAATGAATATGCTGTTATACTCTCCTCATAAAGGGATGCCTAAGAATTTTGTGACCCAGAATGCATTTCACCACATAGAGCTATCCTGGCTGCTGTGATTTTGATCCAAGTGTGACCAGTCATTGTTTCTGAAAACAAGGACTTTGACATTGTCTACCTGGTGGTGGCTTTATGGGCAAGCGGTGTGTGTAAGAGTTATGTGGTCATGAAGGCTTCCAATGAGAGTTCAAAGGAAAACCTCCTGGGACAATCCAGTCCATATGTGACCAGAACAGAGTTCTTCCAGGCAGCATCTGTTGATAGGATAATGTATAAATGGAGTGAGGGTGAAGTTACAGCTGTAATGAGAATCAGAGAAGCTACAGATGCCAGCAATGGGACCATCTACCAACGGGGGGCATAGATGTGGACACAATCCAGTCCAAAGAGTGGCAACGTGGCTAGCAGCCTGTGATGGGGCAGGGCATGTTTGCACAAAGTCTGTTAGAGCTCACATCATATCACTGTGTACCACTGTGCACCTTGCACACCAGACAGAAAGCTACAGGGTGTAATGATTCTATCTTGATATATTTCATATCTCCTTTCCATGTCCCCTTCCTCTCTTCTAGAATCTGAATGTTTCCAGTGCATTTGTTGAATGATTATACGTTGGAAGTATGTAACAGCAGAGGACCTTGAGTTTTACATGGGCTCATAGCTAAGAGTTTGCCTTCAGTTTCAGAATCAGCTTTCATCTGTGACTTTTTTTTTTTCGGTACTGGGGATTGAACTCAGTACTTTACACTTCCCAGGCAAGCGCTTATTCCACTGAGCTATCTTCCCAGCCCTCATTTGTGACTTTTGAGTAACATGAGGGCCTATAAGTGCGTTAGAGTTTCTTGGAGATAAACTGAATATGTTTAGCTTTTCAGGTCTATGGGCAGGAAGTAGAAGCTTGCATCTGGAATGTCTATAAGACTTTCAGTTGTTGAAGGCTCTGTCTCCACTTTTAGAGCTCTTTGGAAGTGGTGGAAGCTTATGACAGGAGAGCACGTTTGGAAGACTCAGGTCATTGCAGTCCTTCTTTGAACGTTAAATTTCTTCCTGGCCCCTTGCTTTTTGGTTTTTCTCTTTCTGATACTCTCTTCACTGCAGAGTTGTCCATACAGTGAGTGCCTTTTCTCTGCCTTATGCTTCCTGCCATGACGGTTAGTCTCACCAAAGACCCAGAAACAAATAGAAGCAACTGCCTGGAGAATCCTGGGTCAGCATCTATAAGTAAAAATTAAATCTCTCCTCCTTTATGTTGTTTGTCTCAGGATTGTTGTTCCTGCCATGAAAGTTGAATAAGAGAGATGTTAACCTAAGAAGCTTAACACAACCAAAGATAACAAGTTCTATTAGGCTGGATGCTGTATTAGAAAGAAGGGCATAAAGACCAAATTAAGGAATACAATCAGAGGGCAAATCAAGGAGTCTCAAATTTTTAGTTGAACATAATGAGCCATCCACATTACATACTGTGTTAATTTTTCCCATCATATTATATGTAAAAATATTATATTAATTGCATAATATTGTGAGCGTTGAGATAATTTACATTCACAAGTTCAAAGGACAAGGTACTAAGGTTTGGGATTCAAATTGTAAGACCCCGGCCGGGCGTGGTGGCTCAGGCCGGGCGTGGTGGCTCACGCCTGTAATCCCAGCACTTGGGAGGCTGAGGCAGGAGGATTAGTGCGAGTTCGAGACCAGCCTGGGCTACAAAAGTGAGCGCAGGACCAGCCTCAACTGCATAGTGAGACCCTGTCTCAAAAAGACAAAAAAAAAAAAAAAAAAAAAAAAAAAAAACAAATTGTAAGACCCCAGAACTGGATAGAACTGGAATCTGTAATTTTAAACTTTTAGGTCCCTTCTAAACCTATGATTCTGAAATTGATTTTACATTTACTTTTAACATTATAAATACACATTGTTGTCTCTTCTGTCTCTGTAAGCCAATAATTAACTGTAAGATTATTTAGCTTTAATAAAGAAATTAGAATGTTGTGAATCAGAAACATATCACAAAGCAGATGGGGCTGATGATTTGTTTTGGGTGCGATTCCTAGAGAAATCATAAATGGCAAAAGAATCCACTTTTAAGAGTTTCTGATATAATTTTGATAACACTATTGTATTAGGCCCACAGATCTATTCAAACCGACTTAAGAAATCAGGAATAATGAGAGAAGCAGTTCTTTGTCTTGAACAAACCCTTGCAACATGAATGATGTAAGAACAAAAATCTGGACAGAATGAGAACAGCGTCAAAGCCACAGCTAGTTCTGTCACTGGACTGGAGCAAGCCACATCACATTTGTCATAGCCAATTACCTCAACATAGACAAACATTTTCTGACTTAGAAAATCGGTCGAAGTTAATTAGTTCTTTATTTCTAACAGCCTCCTGGGAATTTCAGGTGTCGCTGTAAGATTCGTGTAGGTTTTGTTCCTGGCAGAGCATCCCATTCTCAAGGAGAATAGCCTCACTGGGCAAAAGGTACCTAGGGGCTGCCTGGTGAGGGATTGCCAAGCTGATATAGATCTTTTTAAAAATATCCCTGTTACGAACTCCTCAGTAAATCAAAAGAATAAATAAATTTAATAATAGATTGCATAAATAATGAATTTATTAACAAGTGAAAGGATTTAATTGGTTCGTTTGATGTTTTCTGAGCTCTTCCAGTATGTCTATATGTTAATGTTAATGTGATAGCTGTAGTTTTCAGGCACGAAATTCTCTTTTTAAAACACTAGTGGGCACACTGATATGACCTACTTTATGGTTTAGAATGCTATGTGCTTCCCATTAAAAATATTCTCATAACAAAAATTTGCAATAGGAATTGGGTCCTTAAGGTTCAAAACTCTGAGTTCTAGGTCTCATTTCTTACACATACACTTAGAGAGAGTTGCTGAATGATAAAACTCTTTGAAGAGTTCCTAATACACCAAACACGGAAACTAACATGGTCGTTATATATTCGGCATATGGACATTGGGTTCTTTCTGTCAATGTAGTATTGTCCCAGGCATGTAAAATGTACAATCAGCCTATAATCTTGAGGAAATGATAAGCAGAACTTCAATATGCGAAGAATTTTAAACCTACATTGCTGTTGCTACTGCAGTGCTTCTGAATGATGCAAACTGTTAGCAGCTATTTTGTGACTGACTTCAAGATAAGGGCTTTCCTCAGGTTATGACAACCCACTGAATTTCACAATGTGAAACATCGCCATTTTTCATATTAAAGTTTATAATAGTTCGATCCCTGAACTATGTAATGCTATAGTTTTGGCTTATCTTTCTAATTACATTAAAATTCTACAAGTTATTCGTTTTTTGCTATGATGGGAAGAAATCAATGCCAAAAAATGTTCTTTACTTTTTTTTTTTTTTTTCAGGAGCAGGGATCAAATTCTCAGCCTAGTGCTTGCCAGGCAGTCACTTACACCACTGAGCCATCTCCTTGGGCCTATACCAAATTTAAGTCATGTTGCTATATGGCACAGGTTGGCGGAGAATTTTAGTGATGCTGCAGCCTAACTCATTTTATTATTCTTATTTATTTATTGAGTTATTTATTTGATATAGGGTCTTACTAAGCAGCTCAGAACTCACTGTGACCTTCTGGTCTCAATCTTCGTACTGCTGGTATTACAGGCACGAGCTACTACATCCGCTTTCATTGGCCTGCAAAGAGCACACAGGGTTCTTAGCAAGCACATCATGTAATACTGGGGATTGAACCTAGATCCCTGTGCTTGCCAGGCAGGCATTTAGACTGCTGAGCTACCTCCCTAGCTCACTCATTTCATTACCATTTGAGTTCTACTAGCATCTTAGCCAATGACACAGAATTCACAATTGAAATAGTCCAATGTTCTTTTTTCATAAGAGTAATTTACAAATGAAAAACCATTGATATCATCTATTTTAGTAAAAACTGGGTGCCCTTCAAATACTGTCACTTCCATTATAAAGTAGGTAGAGGTCCAGCGAGCAGGGAGAAATGAAATTATCAAATTGAGGGGCTATGGGACTTTATTTTTGCCTTTTCTTCATAGAGAACTACGCAAGAAAATCTCTCTCAGGGATATGCTATTTCAGTCAAAAACATGAAATTTCTCACTTTTCATAGTTATATGATAAACCTGAGGAAAAAATGAGTAAAATAATTTTGACTCCACAAAATTTTGGAAATTCAAGTGTAAATTGAATTTCCTATTGAATTTAAGAAAAAAATATGCTTTTTCTGGTATCTACAGTAAGATTTTATGTAAAAATCTATTTTATTGTATGTTAATAGCACACATTGTTTATATTCCTTGTATAGAGTTAATACATTCACATAATGCTTAATACATAAAAAGAAACAATGCTTATATTTTTTGATCAATATTACATGCCTATATCTTCTAATCCCATAATCCCAGTGGACCATGAGTTAATCACAACTCTAGAAGTAAATCCATCCCATGACTTAGATGGGGCTCTTGGGGTGGGGGGTACAACTAGATGCAAACTATTACAGAACTACACTTTTATCTTCCTGTTCTTCTTTCATGTCTCTTGATACCTTAGCCTACAAATATCCTAGTAGGTGCAAAGAAGTGGGGGAAACCCTTCTATACTCCTGGAGACTGTGGCAAAGCCTGCATGAGAGTGGGTTATTAGACATGTAATTCAGTGAGTATTCATTTTTATGTTTTTTCATTTGTGAAACAGATCATACTCAAGTAACTATTGGAAAACACTACAATGGATTGATCCTATACAAAATTGTTCAATTGCATTTTCTTCTATAATCATATAAGTTCACCTACTGTAAATGCTGTCTCCAAAAATGACACTTATAATTCCACTAATGTGCAATTCATCTATTTTCACCATTCCACTAAAGCTTATTTAAAATTTCAGGCAGCCTTCGTTTCTTATTTTAAAAAGTGAAATTTTAAGCAATATGTATTTTTTCTGATTTTTTACTTTATATGACTAAAGTTCATACTTATACTGCTTCAAAGGATAACTTTTTTTTTTCAAAAGTCAATGATATTAAAGCCAAATGATATTAAAGCTACCTTTTAAAAATTTCCTTCATTTGTGATGTTTCTCATGACAAGACCATGATTTATTTAAAGTGTCCTTGATGCTTTCTACCTACATATTTTTCCATTGGAATCTTTCTGAATATCAGCCTTCCTGCTTTGGATTGGGTAAATTAAGCTAAATAAAATATATTCTTAACATATTTGCTGAATATAATCATGTTTTTCTGTATTGCTTGCAAAAACTAAGGCAATCCCCAATTTCATACAAAAAATAAAGTAAGTACATATTACTCAAGCATAGACATGTCCTAAAATTATGTTTTCATCTTTCCTCAAACAAATTGTGTGGAAATTGTTCAAATTACATAAAGCTATATTAAAAGTGTTTTATTTTGATTGTTAATATTGTATCACTAAATAGTAGTCTCCGTTATTGTTATAACTTGAAGACAGGAAGAACATATAAAATAAGGAATATTCAATATGTTAAATTAACGTAAAGGATTGTCTTTCATCCATTATCATGGTAGCTAACTCAAAGACGAAGAGAATGTTTCCTAAAATCTGAAAAATGAGGTGTCCTTTAAACGTCAACCAGTCTTTATAAATTTAGAGAAATATCTCTTTTGAAAGAAGGGGTCTTTGTTAGAAGTATTATAATAATATAATTATGTGTGCAGGTTTTCTTAGTTCTCCCTAGTTCCCTTTCTTGCCATACCCAACCCCTATCTCCAAAGAAATATGCAAAATTCACCCCTCCGCTGTTCTGTGAGTTCACCAGGTGCAAGTGGTCCATTCCCTATAGGTTTAAAACTATGCCAGGCTTTTAAGAAGTATCAGGTACTGATGAAATTTTAGACAGTTGCTCAAAACGCTGAAGATTGAAAGTGTTTCTAAATTCATAAATGCTTTAAAGTTTACATGGATAGAGCTGATCAAAATAGCCTTCTCTCTTTGCTTAGCTGGAGATCTCTGAATCTCTTTGTATGTTAGCTGCCCTAGTGATTACTTTGGATTTATTACCCTGGCATTTAGTGACTCTTTCTCTGGCATCTCAATTGAGTTCATGTTGGGACAGATGGGCTGGTTCCTTTAGAGAATTCTACTGACACTGCCTTTGGGGCAGCTCCAGTCACAGATTCAGTGAAAGTGGATGCTCTGTCATACCAACTAGTTCTGAGAATTAAATAACGTGCCCATGTGGAAGAAGGGCAAAGGATGACGAGCAGAGGCAGAAGGTCAAAAGATAGGAATCCTCGGGGTGCCTTGGCCTATGCCACAACTGCACAGCATAGCTGAGCAGGAAATGACAACTACTCACAGAAGGCGGATCTATGACCCACATCTACACACTCCATTGGAGGGCAAATTTTGTGCTACATTTGATATTTCCGTGACCATGTGCTCCTAGTTATACAAAGGCATTAGAACACTGTCATTGTTTAAATGGACTTTTTGTGGGGGGGAGAGTTGTTTTTAAAATGAGATTTTACTTTCAATTTATAGGTTTTTTTTTAGTTTGTAAAGTCACTCCATTTTCAATGCACAATTCAAAAATAGACTACTAAAATTCACATACCAAGTTGAACTTGAAGTCCATGTCATGGTGATTTCATCAACTTGATGCATAAATAACATGCTAAAATACAAAAAAAAATACATAAAGAATAACAAATGTATACTTAATATCTGAGACTGTGTATATAAAATATATTCAATGAAGTAGGCAAGAAAATAAGATAATTATTTCCAACTCATATCCCCAAGTCTTCAGTAATAGATACTAGGCATTTCAGGGATATATGTATTAAAGGTATGTTATACAAAGGAAGAGTGCTAAAGTGTTAGTTGCTCCATATATGATGATGATGATGATGATATTTAGTACAGGGTCTGTTGGGTCTCACTATGCAGATTGGACTCAGTGATCCTCCTGTTTTCAGCCTCCCAAGCTCTGGGATTATAGGTTTGTACCACCAACCCGGATTCAGTCACCCTCTCAGTGAGCCCCGGGGCAGGGCAGGCACAGTAGGCAAAGGATCAAACCCTCAGTCCCTGCATCTGCCTAAGAAGGCACTGTAGTCCACTGAGATATCTGGCTGGCCCTGTCTGGTCAGGCCCATTCCATATATTATTTTCTCTCTTTAAATTTATTTCTTTTCTCCTTCACAGTACCAGAGACTGAATCAGTACCTTGCACTTGCCAGGCAGGTGCTTATGCCACTGACCTATCTCCCTGGCTGTTATCTTTCTTTCTCTTTTTATTATAGGAAAGGGTCTACAGGGTGTTCACGATCTCACTACAAGGTTGGACTCGTAGTGATCTGCCTGTTTACAGCCTCCCAAGAATCAGCATTACAGGCACGCGCCACTATATCCAGTTCAACTGCTGTCTAAGTGTGCCCTGGGGACAGTGCCATCTCAGCAGGCCCAGGGATCGAACCCTTAGCCCCAGGGCCTGCTTGCCGGCCTTTTAATCTTCTGAGCTCTTTGGCCGGCTCTTACTTTTCCTTTATTATTGGTATGAGTAAAACGTTAACTTGGTTGTAATACCGCACTTTGTTGTAGTACAGTCTATAAATTGCACAGATAATGATCCCACAACACCCATCATATCATTGTGCTAGTAGTTCAATAAATGTTTTTTGAACCAAATTTTTACCTTCACATGTGAACTGTCATACTGCTTGTGAATCTTACTTTGATTTTCAGGTTTACAAACTTCTGGTATTATTTGGAAAATGAATAAGCCCATGTGAATGTCTTACTTATAGCCACTTCTGCAAGCCCATTTGAATAGTTTCAGGTGCTACAAGTGACAAACAAGATGGATAAGACACCACAAAGTCCTCTTAATGTGGTGATGGGCAACTATTTTAAATTGCCTAAAGGTTTACTATCAGAGATATGTTTTCATACAAACTTTCTTGGGAAAATTATCATTTTTTTCTTTAATGTTCACTCTCCTCACATTTTGAGGGTTCTATTTTATTTCACCTTAGTCCATTTAGTTTGACAAACACAAGCTGGATGCCTCTGTAGCCTATCATCCTAATCAGGGCTTGTCTGTCAGGGGCAGCTTTAAGATGCATTTGTGTGCAGAGCTATAGTTTTCTTTATTTATTTGTTCTCCTTTCCTTAAGTGAACACTTTCTATTCAAGGAAGAAAAGATGATTTTTTTTTTTTACCTGTAGCATTATATCTATGTGTATTTATTCTTTTGAAGAATTTATAATAGGATTTGCTCACTTTATTTTTTCAATTTAAACAGAAAAAGGAGCTCATCTTAACAATTTCTTTCATCTTCCTTCTTGGTTTCCTCACACAAGTCAGTTCTATAAACCTTTACCTGAAGTCTCAGGGAAAAGCAGCCAGTAGCATATTAATCAAACTATGGTGATGAACTAACACACAAATATTATTCTACTTTCCCAGATGCATAATAATATGCATGTAAACATAATAACTTCTTTGTATATTTCATAAACTCGAATCCCAAATTTCTTCCATCTTCTCAAATGAATTCATTGAAAGATGTTGGAATGATTTAGCACTGTGTCATTTAGCAAAAGTTTGCTGACAAGTTTCTAGGAGAAACAATGCAACATAACATGATAAATCCTGATCTCAAAAGAAGAACTTTTAAGTGAACTTGGAAAGTAGCATTCATATTTATAAATGTAAATATACCTCAGAAAGACAATCATGGATCCCTTGCCAATTCTTCAAGACATTAATATAGTCTGTTGGAAATAAGAGAGACAGTTAAAAAAAAAAAAAAAAGCTGTGGAGAGGTGGAACTGTATCTTAAAGGCTGAGGAGTTCCAAGGTGTTCAGAGAATTAAGTCTTTGTGTTATGTCACCAGGCTTCATTTGCTGTTTCTATAATCACAATGCAGTTTTTTACACTATGCAATTATCTCTAATTGTAAGGATATGCAACCCCCTTATTAAGCTAAAAGAAAGAAGTATTTCTGCATATTAAAGATCCTGTGAATTCCAATAGCCTATTTTGATTTCTGCCTGCTTTTGACACTCTTGAGAGGTGATGGTCCCATTTTCTTCCCCTTTGGTACTTCTCTGAAAGGAGAAACACAGTCCACATCCTCTAAGAACCGTCTGCTGGGCAGCATAAAGAGTGGAACATGCATTGAAAGAGCTTCCTCTTATCCAGGGTGAGAGTGAGCAGAGAGCAAGCCTGTATGACCAGGATTAACTACTTTACTGGACAGAAAAAGAAAATCCCCCAACATCTGACTGTCAGTAGTTTTAGTTTGACTTAAGAGGAACTGAGAGAGGTTTTTGTTGAAATTTGAAAGGAGAGTAACTGATATTTACAGGAGAGTAACTGATATTTATCTGCCTGGAAGCTGATGTTCCCTTCCTGAGAAAGCCAGCATCACTGTGTTCATACTCTGTGGTTGTAAGGGTAGCTAAAACGGACTTATTTCAGTGCCTTTGAGTTCTTTTCTCTCAAGTAACACAATCTTTTAAAGAATTTTTTATTTTATTTTTTTCTTGCTTTATAATTTTTGTTTGTTTATTTATTTATTTATTTTTATGGCCGGCTCAGCCTGCCCTGAGGGCAGGGCTGGCGCAGCATGTGGTGCTGGGGATGGAACCGAGGTCCCTGCAGCCGCCTAAGCTTTCCTAAAGCAGGCACTTTAGACCACTGAGCCATTCTGCCAGGCCCACAAGTAACACAATTTTTGAATTATGCCATGACTATTATTTCCCAAAGAAAAGATATCTAACTCAATTTATTTTATTTAATTAATTAATTAATTTATTTATTTATTTATTTTTGTCTTTTTTGAGACAGGGCCTCACTATGCAGTTCAGGCTGGCCTTGAGCTCACTTTTGTAGCCTAGACTGGTCTCAAACTCACACCGATCCTCCTGTCTCAGCCTCCCGAGTGCTGGGATTACAGGGGTGCGCCACCACACCCGGCCTCTAACTCAATTTAGCCATTGTTTTATTCTGTATCATATTCTAAGATATTACCATGTCTATCAGATTATATACTTCTTTGCAGCACATAACGCTGGTTTTTACCCTATACTTTCTTTCTCTTCCTGTGAATAAATAATACATACTGCATATATACACAGAATACACATGTGCATATGTAGTTACTGTTATACTCATAAAGTACGGATAGAATGTATATATTTGATCATGTACTATATACGAAAGTATTTGAAAATGCTTATATACGTATGCATACACATATCATTGATCACATATCAATGTACAATATCAATTGAAAGATAAAATAATTCTGCTCATCAGAAATAGTGCTTATTTTCAGTGAATTTTACATTGTATTGCAAAATGGTCATGGGGTACATTTTTAATATATAGCATAACTCAAAGAACCCAAGAAATCCAGCCACTACTTTTCCAAATCTAAAAGAGACAATTATTTGATTCAATCAAGTTGATAGAATGTTTCTGCATCTTTCAGTATTGTATAATATTCATTTTGCAGGGACTTCTAGAAAATCAAAATTATGCTGTTTTGCTCCATTCTTGTCTCTGCATGCTTCATTGCTTTGTTCTGACCAAAACAGTGCTCTTTTTCACTTCTTCTTTCCCGTATCTAGAATTAGCACAAAAAATTTACTTGGAAGATTGATCAGATTGTAAGTTTAATTTTGGAAAGCACAGGTGGTGATGTTGTTCACTCTATCAATGGTATCCTAAAATGCCACACCAACGAATCGTACAATTTTTCATGTAGTGTAACAAAGTCTTCTTTTACAGCCTCCAAGTGTGTTTAGAAATATCACATTTGAATGTTCACACTTCCTAAAGAAGAAGAAAAGCTGGAGGAAGAATTTATTTTTGCCAACAGGCAGATGGCATGGCCTTGATATTTCACTGTTAATCTTCTAGTTATTCTTTGTTCTGTAAATTCTGGTGCATTATTGTCTGTAATTTATTGTGTGGAGTACACATTCACAAGTAAACATAGTCAAGAGGATGACATGCTGCATAAGCTCATGCAGTTCCTACAGTTTGCATTATTGTTGCTTTGCTATTGCAATTTTTATGAGACTTTATTATTTATTTATTTATTTAGTCTTTTTGAGACAGGATCTCGCTATGCACTTCAGGCTGTCCTTGAGCTCCCTTTTATAGCTCAGGCTGTTCTCAAACTCACATCGATCCTCCTGCCTCAGCCTCCCAAGCGCTGGCATTACAGGTGTGTGCCACCACTTCCTTTCTCATAAGACTTTAACATGGGAAGATCAGGTGATATTTACTGTTCTTTCCTTCTCTCTCTCTCTCTCTCTCTCTCTCTCTCTCTCTCTCTCTCTCTCTCTCTTTCTTTCTTTTGGAGGGGGGTCCCCAGTTTGAACTCATGACCTTCCACTTGTAAGGCTGGCACTTGTGCAACTGAGCTGTCTCCCCAGACCCTAATCAGGTGATTTTTAAGTTTGCACCATGTTTCAGTGTTATTGAGAAAAGTATTTTGCTGAAGGAGACCATTTCTTATAAAAGACATTATTAACAAAAACAAACAGAAAACAAAATAAAAATCTACTACATCTCACTAAGCAGCAGGTTCAGATGACTCCCAGGGATAATCCTGTAATACTTTCAAATGGTATATTATCCCACAAACATTTTTAAGGAATATAAGAAAATATGGGAAAAATCCCAATTAATTTTAAAGATACAGCAGTAACAATTATTCTAAAAAGTCTGAGTGAGTTAAGAGATAAAAAATCCTACAAATTAACCTTATAACTAATTATGTAAAAATACTAAATAAAATAGCAATTTTTGCTTTCAAATATATCTATGAAAATATTTAACCTACTTGCCTTAAGAACGAAGCAATCTGTCCTGCAGCTAAAATAATAGAAAATAACCTGAGGATAAAAATAAATATGCTTTATTTGCTATTTTTTCTATTACTTTACTTTAGTGTAACTCTAACTATTGTATTAAAACTTGTTCACCCTTAGAAATGTTAATGTCATCATTTCAGAGAAAGAGCAGTAGATATCTGAACTGGAGAAAGAAAGAGAAATAACCCTAGCATTAGCACATGATTTTAAAACTAGTTTTCTGTGAGTTTGTGTAAGAACATACTCTAAAACCAATGATATCCAGTTTCCATTAGCACAATTACTGCAAGGTAGTTTCTACATGCTACTTTCCAGTAAAAGGAACCAACGTATTTGTCAGAGAAAGGCTTACCTCAGAGACTAAGCCAGACAGCCCAAAGTGCACTTGGAAGAGCTTAGCTTCCATGAAGCTCAGAAGTGATGGCCATCTTTCAGAATAGCACAGAAACCCTCATGAAGTTTCTTCGAATCTCTCAATGCAGGAAAATGTGTGCATTAAATTAAATAAGCACAAAGATTATGGTTCAGATAGAAACCCATGAATCAATACGTACGCAACATTTGTGAATGAATGCCAAGGGAAAACTGTCTCATTTGAATATGTGATTATTTACAGACAGAATGAATAGCCCACACTTTACAGGTATAACAATTAGAGTTCACTGAGATTAGAATTATTAATGAATACTAAAATGAAGCCGTGGCAAAAGAATTTTGATGAAAAGGTACAGTCTTCAGGTCTCCTCTGCCACCTATGTATACTTAATCTTTTAGTTATGAGATGAGGGACTTCTCTTTAAAATGAAAAAAAAATGTGCCAATCATATTGAAACCAAATGGTCACTTGGTAGTCATGTGACAAGTAGAGATCATGTTCTTTGTTGTACTAATTTTTCCTGATCCTAAACTTTGCTTCCAATTTTTTTCCTAGAGAAGTTTGGACCTAAGAATAGAACTTTAGAATTATCACTTCATTCTCTCTAGAAAACTGCTATGTGTGCAATCGCCATGCAGTCTTCTTGGGGTGCTCTAACATAGAGCTGTCCTACTCAGAAATACTCCTGATTAAGTCACAGTTTTATAAAGAGCACAAGTCTATGCTGGGAACAGACCAAATTGGTCTATGTTAATCAGGAAAGGCCTGAATTAGAGTCATGATAGCTGTTCTAAAAAAGAGATACAAAATTTCATGACTCAACAAGACAGAAGTTCCTTCCTTCCTTCCTTCCTTCCTTCCTTCCTTCCTTCCTTCCTTCCTTTCTTTCTTTCTTTCTTTCTTTCTTTCTTTCTTTCTTTCTTTCTTTCTTTCTTTCTTTCTTTCTTCAAGAAATAGTACCACATAGGTGTGTCCATGATAGTGTGTTATTGAAGAGAGAGCACAGAAGGTCATGGCCTGAAGGTGTACATGGCCCAGGATGGGTTGAGATCACAATTCTTTTGCATGAAATTTTGTCACATGGCCACCATTCATACAAAGGAATCTGACGGAATTAACTTAACTGCACATTCAAAGAAATAAACAATTTCAAGTACATCCGAGAGGCTCAGAGATGTTTGATACTAGTGATACTTCATAAAATAATAAAATAAGATCTCATTCATATTTTGCAATGAGAATTCCAAAGTGTTGATAGTACTTGGTTAAAGGCTAGAAGGCCCAAGAACACAGGGTATTGTATTTCCCTTCTTAGGAATTAAAAAATATTGTTACCACATCTTAATTTGTGTATGAAAAGGTTAAATGATTTCCTTGTGGAATCTTTTGTAGGTGCTTTTCATAGAAAGCCTTTCATAGAAAAGGTAATTGTGCTGTGGTGGGTAGCATTGCTCTGAGAAGTCTTATTGTTAACAAAAAGATCCAGTGCCTGTGGGATGGTTATTCAAATACTTTTGAGTCTCACAAAGCAGTAAATTATTAAAACATAAAATTCACTCCTTAAATATTTTATGCTAACTTCTAGTGCATTAATAAACTCTGTCTTGCCAGTTTTTCAGTGTAACGTTAAGGTCTACCTAATGAGATTTCAAATTTTCTATCATTTATTAAACCTACTGCCAGAATATAACCATAATTTTTAGGGAATTTTTTTCTCACCCTCTCATTTCTCTCTCTCTCCTTTATATATATTTTTTAAGAAAGCTTGAGCACAGAGTGACTTATGACTCGGTATAAGATCAAATGTCTTTTGTGTTCAGATTGCTTTTTTTTCCCCTTTATTACTAGTTTCAACACATAATAAGTCTTCAACCAAAAGCTTTACTCTCTTTTTAAACTATTTCCCAAAGCAATCAATTTGTATTTCATAGAGAATGAGCCATTTCTTCTTATTTACAAGTTTCCTGATCTTATGCAACATTTAATGAAAAATTTAAGTTAGAATAGGCAAGCAAACTAACATTGAAAATTTTAGTAACACATTCTTACTAATCACACATTACAAGTGCAAGATAATTACACAGAATGTGTGATGGTTTGTGTCTGTTTTCCTCCCAAAGCTTCATTCAGTCATGGGGCAGGGACTTCTAAAGTTTGAGACTAACTCATGATCCAGTAGGATTATGTGTTTTGGCATTAATGGGATTATAGGTGTGGTCTGAGGCAGATATCCCAAGGCAGAAAGCCTGAATGTAACAGGAGAGAGAGAGAGAGAGAAACACTCCCTCTGTTTTGCTCTCTGTTGCCCTTTTTGGTTGACTCTGTTGCCATTTTGCTGCTGTCCCGCTGCCATGAACTGGATGCTCTCTGCTCTGTTCCACTCAGCCTTGGAGTTAGCCGAGAATGGACTGAAACCTTCAATGACTGTGAGCTCCATAAACCTTTCCTTCCTTCATTTTGGGTGCCCGGTATTTGTCCCAACAATGTGAGAAAAGTAACTAAGTATGACCCTGAGCTTTGTTTATTCTAGCTGGACAATAAATTTTATTCTGTTAGAATCTAGGTCACACTATAATTAATATACTTTTGAAGGGCCACTAAAATATGCCTACATACAATTCTTCCCTTCTCTGGAAGTGTAATCACACAAAACTTCAGTATTTAAACTTTGAGTATGGTATAATAAATTAGTCCTTAGGGATGTAAAAATATTTCTGTGCATCAAGAAATAGATTCTTGATTTTAAGAATTCTTTAGATATTTCTAGGGCTGACCAAATAACTCAGTGGATTAAATCACCTGCAAGCAGGTGTAGGGGTTGACGGTTCGATTCCTGGGTCTGCTGCTCCAGCCCCACCCCCAGAGCACGCTGAGACGGCATTTGAGACTGGCCATGGTGGTGCACACCTATAATCCCTGCTCTTGGGAGGCTGTAAACGGGTGGATCACTCCGCGTCCAATCTAGTAGTAAGACCCTCAACACAATGTAGACCTTTCCTCCACCAAAAAGAAAAAAAGGAAATAATAAATAAATAAAAGAATAATACCTCATATATTATAAGTTGATAAGCATACCTTCTTAAGTATACTCTTGATAATTCCTTTTTTTTAGAAAAAAAGTCCTTTTCTCATTATGTATACATTAATTTTCTTATTTCTGTACATTTCTAGCTATTGTTCTCCTCTTACTCTTGCTCTCTGTATGCATCTATACATATCTAACATATATAAATATGCATATACTACTGTGTATCTCATCAAAAGAATTAATTTGATATGACATTACTAGACTTCTGCATTCTTTACATTTCAGCAAGTATTAATATGTGTTTAAAATGTGAATGTTTCCTATTTCTTTTTGCTTTCTATAGTTTGTTACATTCTCTTTACCTAAAAGTGGGGAAAAAATTAAAGGAACATTTAATTTTCTAGTTTTGAAACACACTTGTACCAACTACAGCTAGGCTTTATGAGTAAGAATATGATTTTTCCCCATCACAAAAAGCTCAAGGCATTCTTCAAATGATATATTTGAAGGTAATGCCATGAGTGTTTCCTTTCTGCTTAGAACAGCTATTTATAGTTGGTTCAATTAATTCCTGGAATGTGCAGGGCAAGGAATCCCTTTATCCTGTCATCCTATAGAGCTGAGTGAATGGTCTGTGCTGAGCAGGAGCCAACTTTAAAGCTGATCAAACTTCTAAGTGAAATCCTGCATTATGATTAGTGCCACCCCCAATCCTGTGAGGTGAACAGGGGTGAAGGAATCACACAGTGCTGTAAGACTGGAGTTGGATGAAAGCATCCATGGGAAGGACGGTGTATCTGGGCCTTATCTAGATGCTCTTAGTGGCAGGAATGGAGTCTGGAATCCTGTTAGGACACACTTGCGCAGATTTCATGCCTTTTCTCATTTTCCTCTGCTCAGATGAGCCAAGAGTGTAGATTTCTGTAGAAAAGCACCAAGGGAAGTAGCACGGAAATGACAGGCAGAGCCTCTGGGACTGAGGAGGGGGCTCAGATGCCAGGGTTATTTCAAAGCCCCTGGGATATTTATATCTAGTTATTGACAGTGAGTGACTTACAAAAATCATTGCATCGGTTTTAAACAGAGGTGTAAGTAAAGAGAATGGAAAAGACTTTAAAAAGTAGTAACTTGCCCATGCCGGGCGTGGTGGCTCACGCCTGTAATCCCAGCACTCGGGAGGCTGAGGTAGGAGGATTGGTGCGAGTTCGAGACCAGCCTGGGCTACAAAAGTGAGCTCAGGACCAGCCTGAACTGCATAGCGAGACCCTGTCTCAAAAAGACAAAAAAAAAAAAAAAAAAAAAAAAAAAAAAAAAAAAAAAAAAAAAAAAAAAAAAAAAAAAAAAAAAAAAAAAAAAAAAAAAAAAAAAAAAAAAAAAAAAAAAAAA
>PVJA010034914.1:6426-22313 GCA_004027025.1 Myocastor coypus
CAGGGTCTCACTGTGCAGTTCAGGCTGGCCTTGAACTCACTTTTGTAGCCCAGGCTGGTCTCGAACTTGCACCGATCCTTCTGCCTCAGCCTCCCTAGTGCTGGGATTACAGGTGTGCACCACCACACCCAGCTGAGTCTAGATTTTTTTTAAAAAAGGTGTTCAGGGCTGGTGAGATGGTTCAGCAGTCTAAAGCACCTGCTTAGGAAAACTTAGGCAGACCGAAGGAACCCCAGTTTGATTCCCAGCACCACATGCTGTGCCAGCCCCACCCCCAGGGCAGGGTGAGCCAGCCATTAAAAAAAAACCAAACAACTGTTTAAAAAAAAGATGTTCACATCTTAATCCCTGTAACAAAACAAAACAACAACACCCCCACCCACTGTGGTGTGATTAAATTAGGGATCTTAAGAGAAGGTAATCCTTGGTGTGGAAAACTGTATTAGAGGCGCTTACAAGAGGGAGACGGGAGGGCTGAGGGAAGAGAAGGCGGTGTTAGGGTTAGACCTAGATGGTCCCTGACCCTCACAGGTCATGGCAGCACTCCAGTGGGCTTGCTGTTAGGAGGTAGTTTGTGGGAAGGGGTCGGTTTGGGGCTGGGACCTGGAAGGGCTTGCGTCACGGCCTCTTCCTTTTGTCCTCTGCTTCCCAGCTGCCACAGCTGGAGCAGATCTGCCCTGTGGGATCCTGGGGCTGGGCCCTCCTGCCTTGGGGCCGGCCAACTATGGCCGCGATGACATGGTCTCAAGCAAGGCGCTCTCTCTCTCTCTCTTTCTGGTTGTGGGCCTCAGAACCACGGCCAGTGGTGCCGCCGCTGCAGAAGCCAAGGCTGGAGGGGGCCGACCGGTGTGTCACAGAGTGCTGGCATCCTCACAGACTGCAAGAAAACCGAGCAAACTCTCGCCCAGAGCCACCAGAGAGAGAGGCCTCCCCTGCCGCCCTCTTCTAGAGAACTGACCTCTGAAAGTGTGGACTCATGGATTTGCTGGGTGAAGCCAACCAATTCATGGTAATTTCTTTTATTTTTGGTAGCAGGACTTGAACGCTTGACCCCATGCTTCCCAGGCAGGTGCTGTGTTGCTGAGCTACACTCCTGGCCCTCCTGGTAATTCCTTATAGCAGCAACTATAATGTGTGTCCTACCCCATCGCCCCCACAAAAGGGCCAGTTATATGTGCATTTGTACATTCTTTTCATGGTTCACGTATGTCTGTTATTTGATTATGTCTTTCAGTTGGTTGTAATGTCTTATTTTTTTCATTCAATAACTTAAGTAAAATGATTTAGATGTGTCTACTTTATATGTTTATGAAGTCCTGATTTTTTTCCTTTTGAAGAATAACTTTCTACAAGGATTCCAAGACAGTTCAATGAAGGAAAGGTCTTCTGGACAAACACCGCTGGAAGTGCTTGTCCAGATGCAAAGCACGAGCTGGGCTCTCCTCCGCCTTCTGGTATAGAGTGGGTTACAGTCCTGAATGTGGCGCTAAAATAGCGAGACTTGGAGGAAAGAGGGAGGAAAGTGACCTGGCACGGGATTTGGCAGCGGCTTTTGGAACATGGTACCAAAGGCAGAGGAAACCAAGGAAAAATGGGAAAATTGCATTTCACCAAATTAAAACATTTGGTGCCCTGACTGTACCATCAGCACAGTTAGAAGGCAGGTGGAATGGAATAGGATGGGAGAAAATGTGGGCAGGTCATACATTTGCTAGGAGATGAACATTCAGGTCACTAGAAAACTCAGAACAATAGCAACAACATCAACAATAGCAACAAACCCCACCAAATTAAAAAGGGGGTAAAGGACCTGAGAGGCTGTTGTTCTAAAGATTTACAAAAAGCCACTCAATACGCAAAAAGATGCTCAGAGTCCCTGCTCTTTAGGGAAATGTCAATCAAAGCTTCAGTGAGCTATTGTTTCCCATCCATTAGGGTGGCTATATGGCTAGCTTTTTAAAACTCCAAGCAAGTAGCATGGACGCGGAGGAGTTGGAGCTCTTAGGCATTCCTGGCAGGACTGCAAAAGGCACAGGAACCATGGAAAACAGGCCGGAGGGTCTTCAGAAGAATAAACATACACTATCATTTCATCCAGCAGTTCTCCTTCTGGGCGTACATAGAAACACAGGAGCCAGGGACCTAACTAGATCTGAATACCAATGTTCACGACAGCCTTATTCCCTCAAGCGAAAGGGGGAGGCAACCCGCGTGTCTGTCGTGGAAAGGAACGTCACAGCGCGGCGCGGCACAGCCAGACAGCACTACTCGGCTTGGAGAAGGGAAGGGAGTTCTGACGCGGAGAAACGTAAATGGACCTTGAACATAGCGTGCTAGGTGACAAATAGCTGAGGACTGAGGGTCAGGCATGTGGAAGCAGGACAGAGGGCCAAGGTCGCAGAGGCAGGAGCAAGTGGCAGGTATGGTCCAGTGGACGCGGAGCTTTAATTTTGGACCGCGAAACATTTCTGGAGAGGGTTAGTGGTGGTGGTGGCGTACTGAGGCTCCTACTGCCGCTGCAATGTGCCGTAAGACCCTGAAAATAGTGTTACGTGTGTTGTACCACAGTAAAAGAATCAAGCTGAAAAGTTACTCTTTAGCAGAGAGAAAGTGCTGGGTAGAGAGGAGGCAAGGGAGACCCAAAGTACGCCTAACTGGGACTCACAGAGACGGAAACCAAGAGAGGGAGTAACTGCTCGGAGACACAGCTTACGCAGGCTTTGCCCCAGCGTAGACTTCAATCTATGTATCGAGATAGCACACAGTGCTCCAGAGAGAAGTGCCACAGCGTGTCAGTTCTGATGCAGATCCCAGAATATAATCAGGCTTGAAAGGTGAAGCAAAGACCCTACACAGCTAGGCACGAGTATTCCTCGGAGGGCGTGCAATCCGGTTGGCACCGTGCTGATTCACATTAACATGCAAAGTCACGAGTCAGTAGAGTAACGTCCCCAGGAAATTCAGTAAAAGAAAACACGAAGCTAGGTTTATATAGCTGAGCTGCACTGTGAAGAGAAGGCTGGAGACAGGCTTCACATACTGAGGAACATCTACAGTGCTGGCCCAGCACACCTGCTGAGGGTCCACGAGGGCGTGCATCTAACGTCAGAGGTAGCTACAAGGACCGGCAGAAAAGAAGGGAAACGTGTCATGTCCTGACCATGCAGGGGTCATCTATTACAGAGGCAGGGAAAGAGAACAGAAAACATTCAACTTCCAAGTGCCTCCTCTGCAGTAGAGTGAAAGGCAGCCAACAAGGGGCAGGATTTTGACCCATTTAAGAGGACAAAGGTAGACGAAAAGAAGAATAAATAAGCACAGTAGAGAAAGAGCAGTAGAGTGTAAAATAGGGCCACGGGGAGGAGAGAGACAGAGACAGACAGAGATAAGGGCAGAGACACAGAGAGACAGAGACAGAGAGACAGAGAGAGATGTGACAAATTTTCTAATCGATATTGGTTCCGAAGGGGGGAAAAAAAAAGAAGAGAAGAAAGTTTTCTCCTCTTTGAACTAGGAGGAAGTAGTTGTATACATAGTCCAATGTTTCATAGTTGCCGTGGGTTACCGGTGAAACTGGCAACGTTGAGGGCTGTTGATTTAGGCCTCTTACAGCTCATCCTACTAATGTAGCTCTGCGTTTTATGCCTCGTAATTAAGCTTTTCTGCTGGGTGATCAAGTGTAAGCTAAAGCAAGACCTGTCTAACAAAACTTTCATCATTTGTACTTTCCAGGGTCAAATCTCCTCAGGATTAACTTTGGAACCATGTACAGTGCTTTGTAGAACTGTTGTCAGTGTCAGCCATCGGGACAAGTCATGGCCAGTGCCTGACCAGTTTGCTCTCTGTGAAAGCCTGAGAGAATGTTTTCTCCCAAAGTGACTCTCCCTAGGTACACTATAATTCACCTATCCCTTTCCTCTGAGGTCCCATAAACTCGTTGACCAGAAAATTTGGGAAACTCCTGAGTTACAGGGTGTCACGATGAATCTTAACTAAACGCTTAGAGAGGTTGTCTCAGTTACTCTTCTCTCATTGTTGGAGAATACCCAGGACCCCAAATCAAGGAAGGAATGCCTTACTTAGCTCACAGTCAGTGGAGGCTTCAGTCCACACTCAGCTGGCTCCACGGCAGAGTGGCACATGGCACAGAGCAGCCCATGGTGGTGGCAAAGAGCAAAGGGAGAGGTGGCAGCTAGCTGGCCTCTCTCCCCTCCTTACACTGTAATGCAGATCGCCTCCCCCAGGGTGGGCGCAGCACCCACATCCACAATAACCAATCACAATCTCCAGAAGCCACCCCATGACTGCATGAAGCTTTGGGGGGATAACTAGACACAAACCATAACATTCTGCTCCAGACCCCCAAAGACTCAAGCACATCCCTCTATGCAAAAGGCATTTTAGCCCATCACTAAGAGTTGCCAAAGTCCTGCACTTTCAGCATTGCTGAGAAGTCCAACCCCCAAGTCTTCTCCAAGATCTAAGGCAAGCTCTTAGCTATGAACCCACCCCTGTACAAATGAAAAGTTAAATGCTTCCAACATTCATGGCCCAAGATACACATTACTATTCCAAAATGTATACACAGCAGGATACCCAGCATCGGGCCCAAAGCAAGTCCCAAATCCAGAAGGGCCTACGTTCAGCCCTGTAGGTCCATGTGGAACATCTGAAGCAGCCGTGGCAAACTGTGAGCTCATGGGGCTTCACCTCCATGACACTTGTGGTGGTAGCTTCCATGACTTCTCTCTTAGGCCTGCTTTGCTCCTTTCTTGCAGCTTTTCTTAGACAATCCATGTTCCTGGCTTTTCTAAACTTCTGGGGTCTCCACTCAATAGGCTTCTCTCTGCTTCACATGCTGCCACCCCAGGGGCACATTGCCTGGCCTTCCAGGCCTTCTCCTAAAATCTAGGTGGAAGCCTTCTTAACTTTAGAACTCTTGCACTGTACAAGCACCTAAAGCCAACACCACATGGATGATGCCAAGGTCTGTGGCCAGCTGGAGCAGTTGCCAGGCTTTCTTTTCGCTTGGGTATAGGAGCCGAGTGCCTGGGTTGCTGAGCATTCTGACCCTGATTCAAATTCTCTGTGCTGGCACCATTCTAAACTTCATATGGGGGCAGGGCTGGGGATTTGGCTCTGTGGCAGAATGCTTGCTTAGCAAGCTGGAAGCCCTGGGTTCGGTCTTTGGCACCAAAAACAGAAAATAAACCTCCCTAAACCTGATGGTGGTGGTTGCTATCACTGCATTCTGGAACATGGGTTCTGCATCTTTCCCTACAAGGCAAAGTCCCTGACCCTTGCAATCTGAGGCTGCAAAGGGTGGAGACCTGCTGCCTCCTGTGATGCCCTCAGGCCATCCTTTCCATTCTTTGGCTCTTTTGCCAGATTAACCAGTCTGCAAAACTTAATTTCAATCTTAGGCAAAGTCTCTGGACATGAACAAAAGCTTCCCAGCTCACTTAATAAAGGTAATATTACTCTGATACTATAACCAGAAAAAGATAGGGCAAAATAAACAACAAAAGATCTACAGATCCATCATGTATATAGATATAAGATGCAGCTATTGTTAACAAAATGATAGCAAGTAACACTCATAATATATATAAATAATTATGTGCCATAATTATGTGGGGTTTGTTCCAGAGATGGTTTCACGTTCAAAAAGAAGTCTATGGTTGATCATATTTATTGGGCTATGCAAGAGAAATTACACGACCAGTCAGTTGATGTAGAACAGGCATTTGACAACTTCAACATCTATTTGGGATAAAAACTTTCAGGTACTTACCAGTGGAGGATGTTTTCTTTAACTTGATAATGAATACTTGCAAAAAAAAGTCTATAGCTGACATCATAGTGAAAAAGTGTATACTTTTAAAATAAGGAACAAACTGGGGAGGTCCAGTTTTCCACTTTTTTTTTTTTTTTAAATGAATTTAGTACAGGACCTACAGGGTTTATATATAGGGTCTCACTGCGTAGATCAGATTTGTAGTGATTCTCCTGTTTTCAGCCTCCTAAGTGCTGGGCTTACAGGTGTGCACCACCGCGTCCAGTCTTAATCACTGTCTCAGCGTGCCCTGGGGGTGGGGCCAGCATGGAATGCTGGGCATTGAACCCTGGGCACTGTACTCTGCTGAAGAAGGCACTTTAGTCTGCTGAGCTACCTGGCCGGCCCCAGCTTCCCACTGTTATTTAACATGCTATTGGAAATTCTAGCCATAATACTGGAAATAAATCAGGAGCAGGAAATAAAATGTATGCTGTGGAAAGGAAGGCATAAAACTGCTTCTATTTTCAAATGGTATGTGTGGGCTACATAGAAAGTCTCAAGCAATCTATAAAAGTCTTCTATAACCAATAGTGAGTTCAGTAGGCTTGCAGGGCACTAAGTAAGCTGCAGTTCTAGATGTTAGCCATGTGCACTGAAAAGGAAAGTAGATACTATAGTATTTGTAATTGCTTCAAAAAGAAATGATTAGGTGTCAGTCTGACAGAAGAAATCCAGGGTTTACAGGTTGGAAGCTACAGAATGCCACCGTAGGCCAACAGAGGGATGTGACGTGCCCACGGGCTGCACGGGTCAGTGCAGCCAAGACACCAGCTTTCCCTGAGTTGGTGTCTTCCTAATACATCTGTTATCAAAATCTCAGAAAGGCCTTTTTGTAGATATAGGCAGTGCTCGTCTTCTTAGATTTGAATGGGACGGAAAGGTACACAGAATCACTGAAACAATCTTGAAAAATGAAGTAGAAGTGCTACCTCTCTGTGCTTCCAAAGCTTGCTCTGTAGTTACAACGACCAAGACAGTGTTGTATTGCTGGAAGAATGAGTGACGCCAGCTAGAGCCCCCGACGGCAGGGCCTACTGAATTTTGACAAAGATGAATCCCAACAATTTTGCAAAAACAAGTTCAGCACAAAGCTAGTCTTTTCAACGAGGAGCCCTGAAACCGTCCATGGGCAAAAAAATGTATCTCAACCTAAAAACTTACTCAAAATTAACTCGAAACAGATCATAAATTTAACCCTAACCATACAACTATAACCCTTGGAACACAACAAATGGGAAAACCTCCCAGACCTAGCCCTTGGTGTAGAGTACTTAGACCAGTCACAAGAAGCGTTCTCCATGAAAAATTACTACATCAAATGTCGTCACAATGAGCCTTGCTCTGTGAAAGACTCTGCAACAAGAGGAAAGGTCGGCTACAGGTGGGAAGAAAACACATCTGTGCTTGGCAAAGGTCTAAGACATGTAAACTGCTTTCAAAACTTATCAGTGAAAATTTCTTCAGTTAGAAAGTGTGCAAAAGGTAGGCACGTTGTTGAAGAAGATATCGGGGTGGGAAATGGACACTAGGATAATGGTGAATGTTACTAAATGAAAACAAAAATCAGAAGACGAAACAGCAAACCTGCTGAACGCCCTAGAGCAGGCCTGCCCTACCACAAGGCCCAGCCGTGGCGCTCTCCATGTGTGACTGAGCATCTATGAAGTGGTGCTCTGGAGAGGACAGGGAGGGTCAGCCTGAGAGACACCGGGACTCCAGCCCTCGCCCACCGTGCTTTCTGGCCACCTTGGGGTCTGCACTCCTCTCCCGCCCTGATTTCCAGCATGACGGAATGTCCCCAACAGGGTCAAGCAACCAAGGGCAGAAAGCTCTGAAGCCTCGGACCAAGGTAACCATCTCCTCCCTGGAAGCCGGCTTTCTCAGGTGCGTTGTGTTGGACATGGGAGCTGACTAGCGGACTGCACGACAGGGAAACACTGCCCAATGGGAAGGTAGTGCCAACGTCTGGGAGGATGCGTGGAGAGGTGGTCGTGTAGGCACTGCGGTAGAAGCAGCAAGCTCTTCTGACACGCTGCTGAGCAGTTTTCAATGAAACTAAACATATACCTACCGTACTTACCCCAGAGAAATGGAAACTTAGCTCTGTACCAACACCTGCACACCACTGTTCATTACAGTGTTGTTTGTAATAGCCAGGTATTGGAAACAACCAGGACAGACCTCAGAGCGAAACTATGATACTCTGTACAATGACCTGGACTAAGCTACACATAACAGCTTGGGTGGATCTCCTGGGAACTGTGCTAAGAAAAAAGCCAACCTCAAAAGGCCATAGGCTGTGTGATTCTGTTTATATAACATCCTCAAAATGTCAAAATTACAGGGCTTGTATTCATTTTCTTGGGCTGCTGTCATAAGTTATCACAAAGTTGGTGAAAAAAAAATAGAATTCTCACCGTTTTGGAGCTGGAGCTGAGATCCAAGCGTCCGCAGCTCTGGGTAGCAGCTGCTCTGAGCCCCGTTCTGCGGCCACAGCCTTTGCATCCGGGCCTCTCGAGTGGTGGCGCAGCCCTGCTCCTGTCCCTGTGCCGCCTTCTCTTCATGTGCCTTTGCGTCTCACGCATTCCTCTGCTTTCTCTCGCAAGCGTCGCCTGTCATTGGATTCTCCTTAACTCTGGGACGATCTCTTCCCGAGATCCTTGGCTCGACACGGGAGGATCTCACCAATGCTGCAAGGGGTGCTGAAATCTGGTTGCCTCACGCCACGTCGTGGGACCGTCCGTGTGCGAGGGGACTGTGGGGGAGACGGCCGTGCTGCAGCACCTCCAGCCCCGTACCTGCTCAGGTGGCTGTCTTCCCTTCTGCTTGCTGCCACCAGCTGAAGCACCACAAGGGCCTCAGCACAGGGGTGGCCCCTGGGGCCTCCCGACCTCAGAAGCTGTGAGCCTCTTCACTAGCTCCCCATTCTCCAGCGGGGCATAGTAGTGCACGTGGATTCCTGCAACCCTAGCCCTTAGAGAGGCTGAGGCAGGAGGATCACAAGTTCACCTTGCCAGGGTGGTTTAGGGACATCTTTCTCAAAATGAAAAAATAGAATGGACTGGGGTGCAGCTCAGTGGGAGGGGTGCCCCTGGATCTAGTCCCCAGGACCAAAACACTTCAATTCCCTGGTATTTTGTTTTACCGCAGAAATGGGACTGAGACTACACAAAGGGTTTCATTTGCAGAGTGCTGTGAGCGGGCCACACCTTACTGGAGGCCATGGTGGGGCCCTCTAAGAAAATAAAAACAGGGTCGGCCAAATAGCTCAGTGGATTAAAGCACCTGCAAGCCCGGCCGGGGGTCGATCCCAGGGCCTGCAGTGTCAGCCCATCCTCCGGGTGTGCTGAGCCAGCAGTTGAGACTGGGCGTGGTGGCCGGTGCCTGTGATCCCAGCACTGGGGAGGCTGAAAACATGAGGAACACTACGAGTGCATCTGGTGGTCAGACCCTTCCCTAAAATACAAAACAAACAAACAAACAAACAAACAAACAAAACCCAAAAAAGCAGAGCGGTGGTTGTCGGGGTTTAGGAATAGAGGGGAGAGGGTGGCGGGAGGGTCTGAGTGCACAGCCCCAGAGGCGCCTCTGTGGGGTTCCACCATGGTCATGTGGATCCAGACTGCAAAAAGACAGGCACAGCGCCAGCACATACTTTGTTCTGTACAATAGGATCACAGAGAAAGTGTCCGAGGGCGCACGCGGATCTTTCTATATTACAACTACGGCTTCTGCAGACTGGAAATAAAATGTTTGACAAGGCCTTCACGGTGTGCATGTGTGGAGCCAAACTGAAGCAAAGTAAGACAAGAGATGAACTGGCAAGAAATGTTTCCCACTACTTGCTCGAAGGGAGGACCTGGCCAGCGGCGGCTCTGGGGATGGTGACACCTGCGGCCCGTGCTTCCCTTCTTGGTGTTCCCAGACTGTGCACACGGGGCGGTTTGTCCCCCCGCTCCCTGACTCCGGCTGGCCTTGGGACTTCTGTTTTTCCGTAGAACGCAGAGGCCAGGCAAGGTGGATGGGAAGCTTCTGAGATGCAGCCACTATGCGTGCAGCAGGTTTCCCTGCGACCCCTGCGGCCAGAGGAGGCCTGAGCAGTCCACAGTAGAATCAGACAGAGGCCATGCCAGCTCTAGGTGTGGGCGGCATCTTCCCGGACCCCCTGGGAAAGCCTGGCAGTTTGTCGAATGCGGTCACTGAGCAGTCCCTGCTAGTGGCAGCCGGGGAGGAGGGACCACGCAGGTGAGCCGTTCAACCCATAAAATCTTGAAGAATCTGGAGTTATCGGTGCTTGAAGCCACTGTGTTTCAAGGCAGCTTGTCATACAGCCATGGATGGTGTAAACTGAGAGTGTACATCTGTAGGTGTTCGGGCTTAGAGCTCACAGGCCCCTCCAGGCTGGGTACTGAAGTCCTGGGCCCAGCCCATCAGGCCCTTGGGAGGTAGGTGGTCGACCCTTCGGGGTTGGCACCTAGTGGAAGGATGTGAGGCTATGGGGTGCACCCTCAAAGGGCCTATGGGGTGTCCCCCTCCCTCCCTCTGCTCCTGGCTACCTGAGAGGAGCAGCTCTCCTCCGATACCAGCTTTTGCCCTGATTTGCTTCCAAGTCACCATGGACGGAAACCTGTGAAACCGTGAACTAGAATGAAGCTTGCCCGCCTTGAATTCATTTATCTCCATGCTTTGTCCCAGCGATGGAAGCCAGCTAACACAGTGAGGAGCTAAGAACTAAACAGGAAACTGGGTAAGAGAAAGAAGCGGACAGTCCACAGGGAAGGAGATGCAAGCAGTTCCTGAACATCAAGAGCTGCACAGCCTCAGCCATATTAAAAGAAATGCAAATGAAACTGCCTGTGAGCAGGTCTCTCGCAGCTCAGACTGGCGGAGGTCCAGCGCCTGAAATGCGCCGTGGGGTGGGGTGGGGTGGGCTGCACTGTGGAGGGCGCGCCGTTGTGCATTCCTGATGGAGAGCGGTTCGGCATTGCTTATTTTAAAAATGCATTTATCTTTGACCCAGCAATTCCACCTCTGGGAATCTATTCCTCAGATAGAGATTCACAAGTATTAAATGACCTGCGAACAAGGCTTTATACCACGGCGCTCCACGGCGCTGTTTGTGATAGCAACGGCCTGGCAACCAGCCAGCAGCCTGTCAATAGGGAGCTGATTAAATAAACATGAACCACAAGTGCAAGAAAGAATGAAGATGTACCGTAGGACAGATTAAGCAAAAAAGGAAGGTGCAGAAGCCTGTATAAATTAGGGTGCCCTTCCGCAAAGGAAGTGTGGAAAAGAGGAATCAGTGTTCTTGCATTCCTTTGTGTTTGCATGAAGAAACACAGAAAACTAATAAAGCGGCCATCTAGGAAGGGAGGGGAGACGGGGATCGGGGCGAGTCGTGGTTCTCTGTGTATATTTTTGTGCCTATTTCATACTCGTTGGGGTGAGTTGGACATCCGAACCACAGAAACGAGTCTCAGATGGCAAGGGGGGAATAGAAATGAGTGACTCTTCATATTTGTTTGAAAGATGCTGAAAAGGGCCTAAAATTAAACAGTGCCATAGCTGCACCACCCTGGGAATATTCTAGAAACTACTGCGCCATGTACGTTGAGTGGGTGAGTGTCGTGGCACATGGAACATTTCTTGGCAAAGCCATAAAGAAGAAATTAGGCAAACATACGCCCCAGACTTGTACAAACTGCAGGGACAGTAGTTTGAAATGGTATGAAGTTTAGACAAATAAAAAAGTGAATCAAATAAATATATTTATATAAGATAAGTAAATGAATCTATTTTAAAGAAGTGGAGGGGAGAGGGCAGAGGAAAACTGAAGATGTGCTGTGCACATGTACCCATCCCCACAGTGACTAGTATCATCATGCACTGAAAACAGGTACTAATGGAAGTTTTTAAAAATCCAACAAAAAGGGTAGTAAAAATAATATGGGTGGGGGCCCGGCAGAATGGCTCAGTGGTCTAAAGTGCCTGCTTAGGAAATCTTGGGCGGCTGCAGGGACCGCGGTTCGATCCCCAGCACCACATGCTGCGCCAGCCCTGCCCTCAGGGTAGGCTGAGCCAGCCATAATATAAAAAAAAAAAAAAAAAAAAAAAAAAAAAAAAAAAAAAAAAAAAAAAAAAAAAAAAAGCAAAACAAAACAACACGAAGTATAACTGAGCAGAGGTAGCTTACATAGGTACCTGCATGCAGAGTCCAGTAATTTAAGAAATTTAGTCATGAATAAAAAATCTTTCCCAAAGTAAACTTAGAAAATAGATGGAGGAAAATTGGAGCATCTTTGGGGCTAGGGCTACAGCAGGCATGGGCTCTGGTCTGTATCAGGGTGCCCCCCAAGTCCTCCTGTGCTCCTGGTGGGGGTCCTGTGAGGTGACTGGGTCCCGGGGTCATGGTGCTCATCAATGGCTTAGTCCCTGGTGGGTTTATACCTAAGTGACTTGGGAGGGGAAGCCGGCCGAGGAGGTGGCCCCAGGCCGTGGCCTGGAGGCTCTGTCTGCCGCTCCTCCCTCTGGTGCCCATTGGCAAGCCAGGAGCTGGCTCCTGTCACGCTGCCCTGCCTTGGAGCCAGCTGTCCATGGACTGAAGCCTGTGCATTGGGAGCCAAAATAAAGCCCTTCTCCTCGGAGTTGTGTGGGTTGGATATTTTGTCTTAGGAATGAGGAACTAGGTTAGACAGGATGTGTAAGGCTGGGTTCAGTTTTTAGCACCCCAAACAAATAAACAAACAAAGAAATAGGCTGGGCATGGTGGCGCACGCCTGTAATCACAGCACTCAGGAGGCTGAGGCAGGAGGATCAGTGCGAGTTTGAGACCAGTGTGGGCTACAAAAGTGAGCTCAAGGCCTGTCTGAACTGCATAGCTGAGACTCTGTCTCAAAATGACAAAAACAAAAACAAAAAAAACAAAGAAACAGACACTTTAAAAGGAAAGAATTGGGGCTGGGGAGATAGCTCAGTAGAATAAGTGCTTGCCTGGCAAGCAAAAGGTCCTAAGTTCAATCCCCAGTACCACAATAAATAAATAAATAAATAAACAAACAAAAATTGAAAAAAGTTGTTTCAGTCCCAAACATACAGTCTTCTGTAAAAGAGAAGAAATAGTCTTCAGTTTGTTTTATAATATCATAATAATCTAGATGCTAAATCTGATTTTTTTTTTTTTTTTGTATTTTAGGGAAGGGTTATAGGAGATGTTCAGGGTCTCACTATTAGATCAGACTGGTAGTGATCTGCCTGTTTACAGCCTCTCAAGAGCTGGGATTGCAGGCGTGCGCCAACGTGCCCAGTCTCAATCCGTCTCAGTGTGAGTGGGGGTGGGCCGGCACGGCAGGCCTGGGGGTCAAACCCTCAGCCTCTGTGCCTGCTTGCAGGCACTTTAGTCCACTGAGCTATTTGGCTGGCCCCTCACATGCTAAATCTGGGCAAGAGTAAAAAGAAAGAACTAACTCCTGAAAAACAAAGGGACAAACACCACCTAAGTAGAACATTAACAAACTGAATCCAGTTACTGTACCTAAAGGTACAACAGTTTGTGTTTGTGGTGCTGGCCTTCCATCGCTATGGGAAAGTACCTGAGTGAAATCATTCTGGAGGAGGAGAGGTGGATTTTGGCCCACAGTTTAAGCCACGATCACCTGGCCTCATCGCTGCTGGGCCCTAGGAGATGCACTCTGACAAGGTAGGGAGTGCCTGAGGGACAGAGCCGGCCAGGAAAGACAGAACGAGCACGAAAGAAAGTTGGAGAGAAAATGCCTCCTCTGAGCGCACGTCCCAGGGCCTCCTGTTGTGGGGCCGGCAAGATAGGTCAGCAGTCAACAGCGCCTGCTTAGGTAAGCTTAGGCAGCCCCAGGGATGGTGGTCCGATCCCTGGCACCACATGCTGCCCCAGCCCCACCCCCAGGGCAGGCTGAGCCAGCCATAATATAAATAAATAAATAAATAAATAAATAAATAAATAAAAAAAAAAAGAAAGAAAGAAAGAAAGTTTAAATAAAACCCAAAAACCAAGGCATCCTTTCTCCAACTTACCCCACCTAAAGCTTCCATTGTCTTCCTGGGGCACTACCAGCTGGGGACTTAGCCTTCAGTCCAGGAGCTGCGGGGAGTCAGTCCAGATCCCACCTGTTAGTGTCATCAGATCCCAGAGGCACAGAGGGGCAGGGAGGTTCACACTCAAAAGTCCTCCGGTGAGTTCAGTGCATGCTAAGGTTTGAATATGGTCTGTCCTTAAAGTCCCAGGCCTTTAAGAGCCCTTGGCTGGAGAGTGGAGCCCGCATCATTTCTTGCTGTGCCCCTGGGGGTGAGCTCTCACTCCGAGGGGCTCGGCGGACTGCTGTGAAGTGAGCTTGCCCTCCTTGGGCTTCCGCTGCTTCTGCCCTGCCCGTGGCTCGTCTCGCTGCCTGCCTTCCCGCCCGTCTGCTCTGCTATCAGGCAGCCCTCATCAGAGACCAAGCTGCTGCTGCTGTGTCCCGAGCGTCCAGGGCCGTGAGGTGAGATAAACTTCTTTCCTTTATAGACCACCAGCTGCAGGCACTTGCCTATAGCAAAGGAAAGCGGACTAAGAAGACAGCAGAGGATGTTCCCGATAGATGTGAAGAATAATTTGATAAAATTCAAAAACCTACACGTGCTATTTATACAAAGCAACCAGAACCTCAGAGAATTAGGAATACGAGAGGATGTGTCCTAAAGAAGTGTCGCCAACATTGTGCTTGACAGTGAAGGGCTAGAAAAGCCCCAAGCCATCAGAGCGGTGGCTGGACAACCGGTGCGCTCTTCCATTCCATGCCGTGCTGCTGGGGGAGGCCTGGGCAGGGCTGGCAAAGCAGGAGCGGACATTCGCTCATGGTGCTCGGTAGGGGGACACCCAGTTGTAATTGCTGCCTAATGGCACGACTGCAGGAGCAGATGACCCCCAAATTCAAGAAGATAACTAGAATTAATAAGGTAGTTCAGCAAGTTGCTTGATATATGATCAATAAACAAAAATCAATTGCCTTGCTTTGCCCCAAAGAAAACATTAGAAAAATCAATTCACCAAAACAAAGAAATGGGGGGTGGTGGCTAACAATGAAGCCAGCGAGCTTGGCCAGGGATCGCTAAGGCCACAGTCCCACTGACCTTGAGCGGCAGCTGGAGGAGGGGAAGGATGGGGCCGGGCCGGCATCGTAGACCTGTGCATGGCTTCTGTCATGGGGACCCCCATTAGCCTCCGGCTGCTCAGAATACAGTAGGAGTTCCTGTTTCCAAAAGGGACAGGGACCGAGGGACGGAGGGAGATAGGAGGATGGAGGTGGGGACGCGACAGAGTTGGAGTGCGTCATGTGGCTGTCCCGACTCTGCAGTGAGGATGATCGTGATAGCCTGCAACGTGTACTAATAAAAATATGGCAGAGGAGAATGTTACAGAGGCCCCTCTGTGGGGGAGGTCACATCCTGAGACCCCCCAGCAGGTGCCTAAAGCTAAGAATAGAACTGGACTCTACATAGACTATGATTTTCCCTGTATGTGTATGTCTATGCTAAATTCTCACTTATAAATTGGACACAGTAATAGCTAACAATAAATATAATAATTAGGACAACATATAGCAATAAAAATTATATGCATGTGGTTTGTCTTTGGATTAGGACCCGTTGTCACTCGTGGTGACAGACACTTGTAATCCCAGCTACTTGAGAAGCTGAGGCAGGAGGATTACAAGTTCAAGGCCAGCCTAAGCAACTTAATAAGAGCCTGTCTCAGCCGGGTGTGGTGGCGCATGCCTACAATCCCAGCATGGGAGGCTGAGGCAGGAGGATCAGTGTGAGTTCGAGACCAGCCTGGGCTACAAAAGCAAACTCAAGGCCAGCCTGAACTGCATAGTGAGACCCTGTCTCAAAAAGGCAACAGAGCCGGGCGTGGTGGCGCATGCCTGTAATCCCAGCACTCGGGAGGCTGAGGCGGGAGGATCAGTGCGAGTTCCAGACCAGCCTGGGCTACCAAAGTGAGCTCAAGGCCAGCCTGAACTGCATAGTGAGACCCTGT
>PVJA010034915.1:0-21866 GCA_004027025.1 Myocastor coypus
TTCTTCTTCTTCTTCTTCTTCTTCTTCTCCTCCTCCTCCTTCTTGCCAGCTCAGCCCAACCTGAGGGTGGCGCTGGCATAGTGTGTGTGAAACAGCAGCCCCCTGCACCTGCCTAAGCTTTCCTGAGCAGAAACTTTAGACTGCTGAGCTACCTCTCTGGCCCTGTGGGAAATTCTTAAAAAGTGGTCTATTTAAGAAAGTAAAAAGGGAAGGGGCAAACTCACTTGTAGGGAAAGAGAGTTGTCAAGGTACACTCTGCTTTGGAAGAGAGAGAAAAAAGAACTCCATGAAACAAAGCTGGACTGTTGACTTGAAGCTGCAGTTTTTCTTAAAAAATGTAAATTTTGGCATCTTACCCTTACCTCTTTCTACCCAGTGTTCATTTCTTCTGCCTTACCTCCCCTTATATATGTGATTTACTCTGAGTGAAGTCTAAGGGAGACATGGGTATTACAGAGCTCCTGAAATGGCGCAACCCCCTGTCAGTCCTATCTGGAAGCCTCTGAGAGGCATCTTGGGTGTGGTGCATATCTTTCACTATCTAAAAGCCACTGGAGGAAAGGAGAGGAATGGGGAAAAAAGAATTAAGGTATATTATGTACAGCTACAAATTCCCTGTGATGAGTATAATCATGTATGCCAAAAATGCACCAATAAAATTAATTATAAAGTTCCAAAGGCTGAGACCTTTGGGAAGATGGTGGAATGGTGAGAAGCAGAGGGACAGCCTCTCCAGTATTTCAAATCCAGGTGCTAGAATATAACAATGTGAAGAAGAGAAGGAGGAGGAAGGTGGTTCCCCAGTTAGAGTCCATGGGGAGAGCAAGGAGAGGAATTGCAGTGTAGAGGAGGCAAGTGGAAAGTGGTGCTTTTTTCCTGAGCTCTGATGTGCAGTGTGTCGTGGTACAGCTTGATTTTGCAAAGGCACAGTGACTATTAGATACCCCCGAGGTCTCCAAGGAGAAATGTACCAGTGGAATGGGACAAGGATGCTGTGACTGTAGTGGCTGGTGAGTTATCTGGGTTCAGATACCAGTCTAGAAAGGATGCTTGTTAAGTAACCATTTTGGAAAGGGTCAACAGAAGTTAAAACTCAGAGCAGCTACAGGTTGGCTCCATCTGGCTCCAAGTGTCAGGTTGAGGCATGACTGAGTTTAAGCTAGCAGGATTTCAGCAAGCCACATTCAAACCAGTAGGAGTTACTCAGAGTGCTATAGGCTGAAGAACTCATGTCCCAGCCTCACAGCCAGAAACTGAAAAGCAGCCTTAACTTTGGTGGAACAAAATGATGTGGTTTACTAGGATTATCCACACCACCATGATCAAATCAGAAATAACTTCTTAGATAACTACAGGGACAATGATCACAATGCAAGACATGCTTAGTAACACTTGACCAGATACAGGTGAAGGCATAGAGGAACTTAGGAAAATGATGGAAATCATGAATGCCCAATGTAGGAAAGCAATAGTATCCCTAAAACAGGCTTAAACAGATATCCAGGAGATTAAAAGTTTTTCTGAAAGTATAAGCATCAAAATGAGCTACTGTGATGACAGAAGCTCAGATATAAAAGATAGGATTGCAGTTAGCCATCATGAAAATAAAGACTTCTTAAAAATAGTGAGGGATCACAAGAAATCAATCCAGTAGCTTTGAGATGATGCAAAGAAGAATAACATAAAATTGACTAGAGTCAATGAGAAAACAAGAGAGGATAAATAACATAAAAATCTGTTCACAGATAACATGGTAGAAAACTTCTGTGGCAGGAAAAATGTTTGACATACCGATAAGTCATTATCAAATAATAATCTTAGTATAATATTACATAACTTTAGAGACACAAAGAATTTAATCTTTCTGGCTGTTCAATTGACAACAGTAAATTTCCACATCAGAAAAATAGAATGAGATTTAATGAATAACCTAATGTTGAAACTCAAGCTTATAGGAAAAGCAGCACAAGTCAAACTTTTTAATGAAATTTAAAGGGAAGCAATAGTCTCAAACTGATTTTGGAAGCAAGCATTATTCCAATACCAAAACTAGAGAAAGACCCAATTAAAACAGAAAACTAGGCTAATGTCCCTAATGAACATAGATGCAGAATCCTGTACAAGATCGTTCTAAAAACATTAGCCGAGAACTTAGACAAGAGAAAGAAAAGGATTAAGGATAGGAAAGTAAGAAATTAAATTATCATTATTTGCAGTTGACATTATACTCTGTAGAGAAGGTCCCCAAAATTCCAACAAAGACTTATATTTAATAACCAAATTCAGTAACTTAGCTGGATATAAAATCAACGCTAAAAAGCGATACCCTTCCTGTACACATATACCAAACTCATGGAGACAGATAGTAGGGAAATAATAACTTAAACAAATAGCATGAAGAAAAATGAAATACTTAGGAATCAATCTAACAAAGGAAATAAAAGACCTTTATATTTAAAATTACAGTACTGTGAAAAAGGAAATCAAAGAAGATATCAGAAAATTGAGAGATATCCCTGTTCTTCAGTAGCAAGAACCAACGTTTTGAAAATGGTCATATTCCCAAGGTTTTCATGTATATTTATGCAATCTTGATCAATATACCAATAGGATACCTCACGAAATTAGAGAAAAAAATCCTAAAATTCATTTGGGACTAGAAAAGACCTAGAATAATAAAGGCAAGGGGCATCACAATCCTTGATTTAAAATTATTATTATTTTTGACTTAAAATTATACTGCAAAGCTATAGTTGTAAAACATCAAGGTAATAGCAAAAATTAAAAAAAAAGAACTGAGGATCAATGGAACAGATTACAAGATACAGAAATAACTCCACACATGCTCCACCATCTATCTTTTACAAAAGTGCTAAACACCTTCACTGGAAGAAAGACAGTCTTTTAATAAACTGTGCTCAAAAAACTGGCTTTCCACATGCCAAAGATTAAAACTAGACCCATATCTGTCATCATGCTTTGAACTAAAATTCAAACATATTAATGATCTAAATACTAAAACAGAAACACTTAAGTCTACTCTGAGAATAGGTAGAGCTCTTGAAGAAATAGGTGTGGCCGAAAACTTTATAAACAAAATCCCATTTGTATAGGAAATATCATAAAGAGTTAACTACTGGGATATATTATTGAAAAGCTTCTTCATAGCAAAAGAAATTACCAACAATGAAGAGATAACACATAGAATGGGAAAAGATTTTGCTAGCTGTTCCTCAGATAAGGGACCAATATATAGAATGTATGAAGACTTGAAAAACATTAGGCCCTCCAATTAAAAATCTCAATTTAAAAATAGACATCTGAAATAAATACACACTTCTCAGATGAAGGAGAAATGGCAAATATATATATGGAAAAATATTCAACACTACTGATCATTCAAGTGGTACAAATTAAAGCAACATTGAGATTTCATTTTACTCCAGAAAGAATGCCTATTATCAAGATACCAACCGTTAACAAATGCTGGTAAAGCTTTTGGAGAAAAGGTATCTTCCTCTGTTGTTGGTTGGTATGTAGACTGGTACAACCACTGTGGAAATCAGAGTGGAGATTGCTCAAAAATTAAAACCAGAGATTCCATTTGACCCAGGTAATTTCCTTCTTGGTATCTTTGTAGAACAATTAAAAGCATCATACTAGTATCATATGCTGTAGTGGTTGATACATTGTGTGTCAATTTGGCTGGATCTACTCTGTGGTTCTATGCCATGGGGTGTGGAGGACCCACCCTGTGGTGCAGGGAAGGCCCCACCCTAAAGTGTGGAGGAGCCTGCCTTAGGGTGGGGAGGATCTGCCCTAGAGTGGCTCAGCACTTAAAGGGTAAGGTATATAACAGTTGAAGAAGGCTTTTGGCCTCACTTACTTGGAAGAGTTCTGAGCTTTGCAATGCCACTTCTGTGGAGGAGCTTGATGGGTGTAGCCCTGCCACTTAAGAGGAGCTCAGTTATTTGTAGCAGCCACTACCACTTTCTCACAGGAGCTCAAGTCTTTGCAGTTAGCAGAGAAGGAAGAGAGAAACTTGATCAACACCACAGAATTAAGGTATAATAGGTATTGGTACAAATTCTGTATGATGAGTGTTATCTATCTTTTTATTTTTTTAAAATGTATTTTAGTACAGGGCCTACAGGGTCTCACTACATAAACCACACTCATAGTGATCCTCCTGTTTTCAGGCTCCCAAGTGCTAGGATTACAAGCATAGGCCACCATACCCAGTCTCAATCTCCATCTTAGCCTGCCTCAGGAGTGGTATTGAACCCTGGCCACTACACTCTGCCTAAGCAGCTCTTTAGTCTGCTGAGCTATCTGGCTAGCTTGAATGTCGTCTGTCTGTCTGTCTGTCTGTCTGTCTGTCTGTCTGTCTGTCTCCAATAAAAGACATATAAAAGCCTGATCCATCTGTGAGCTTCTTATTTCTGTCATTCTGACATCACTTTTCTGGTTATGCCAGCTTTTGTTTCTGTTATTGTGGACCTGCTTTCAGTATATCTTTCCATTATTTTCAATAACTAGCAGTTTTTTTTTTAACCGTTGGATGTACATTTTTGATTATTTTCCTGCCATACACAAGAGGTTGCAATCTAACTGTTGGATCTATCCGGCGTAACTCAGAAGTATGTAGACTATGTTAAGTTGATCTGAGCATTCAGTTTTAGTGAAGATGGTTGATGTTCCTTGTCTTCTCTATAGTGTCTTTTTGTTCCAAGTAGATTTCCTGTGGGGTACTACTAAGAACAACGGTATGAGATAAGTAAACCTAATAGAAGTTCAGACTATCTTCCTCCTTTCTACCTTTAACTTCTTTATTCACCCAGAGGACTTTTCTTTGAGAAAAAAAAATCTGCATTATATGTTAGGATTCTCCTACCCTCAGAATTTGTTGTTTGAAGAATATATGTTGGGTGTGTGTGTGTGTTGGTAAAAACCACAGAACTTGATCAATGAAAGTGATCAGCGATGAATGTGTTCTTTAAAATTAGGTCTTGTTAAAGTGATGGGTTACTGTTGCCAAATATTGCATGAGATAAACACTAATAATTATTTGCTGCTAATCTGAAATGCAGGTAACCTGATATCCTGCATTTGCATCTGCTAAACGTGACAACCCCAATCCATGCATAATTTATAATAAAACAGTGAATGAATTTTCCAATATAGTGATTTTGCTATAAACATTGAGCAAAAAGTTCCCACGTTTTGGCTTCCTGCACTACAGTCCATGACTTGCGCCTTTTATGACTGAGCCCACTTCACGTCTGTAGCTGGCTGTCCTTGCTTGCTGCCACACAGGTGAGGGGATGGTACTGTCAGAGCCATTTTATATCAGCAGGGCCCCACTCTTCCCTAGGACACAGAACAAATTATCCAACTTCTGCCATTAAGCTAATTTCCCTAATTCTTATGTTTCATTTAGTATCATTGTGTCTTTGAAGTTTCCAATGATAAACTTTAATTATATTGGCCATAGTTCCCAGAGCTTCACACTGAGGTATTGGAAAAAGAATTATAGGAGCTATAAAGGCAGTGATTATCAGGGAGTTCAGGAAGGACTTGGAGGCACTGGACACTCTTCTCTGATATCTCTGCTTATGGGCTGCTGTATCCCTTTACCCCACCATGACGCATAGCAGTTACTTTCACATAAGACATAGTGAGAAGATTATCAGGAAATAATGTTTCATTTCAACATTTCTTTTTTTTTAGCACCTTTGACTTTTGGCTTGTGTTGCTAAGCATCTTGCTTTAATTTCTTTCTTTCTTTCTTTCTTTCTTGCTTGCTTGCTTGCTTGCTTGCTTGCTTTCTTGCTTTTTTTGTGTTTGAACTCAGGGCGAGCACTTTGCTTTAATTTCATATCCTTCTTTTCATCAACTGCTATTAGGACTTAATATGAACTTATCAGAGGATACTATGGGGGAGCTACTTTGGCCATTTAAAACAAGCTATCTCTTGCTTGTTTTTCTTATTTAAACCCAATAATAGTAAGGGCTGTTGTAACAAAGCTTTTGTAGACACTGAAATGAAGTACATGCTTTGCACACTCAATATTAATGGTTAATAGCCACTTTTAGGTATGTGCTAAGTGCCCTACATTTACCATTACATTCAGTCCTCATAATTTAAGAGATGGTTGTTAGCATACTCATTTTATAGAAGGCAAACCAAGAAAAAGAGATACAAAGTAACTGGTCCATGGTAACACAGCTTGGAATTTGCAGAGCTGGGGTATGGATGTATGGTCTTTTTTGATTCCAAAATTAGTGATGGGTGTCATGATCTGCTCTATGAACAGGCCTATGTTGGTCTGGCTTCCATCAGTATTGTGCAATAATAATCTAGTAGAGTGATTGCTCCTATCGCAGTTACTCCAATAATAAAAGAAATTGATGGTGTGCTGCCAGCGTTGTGGGTAACAGAAGACAGCAGAGATCTTCCTAGCAGGTTTATTTTCCCAGTAAAAACAGTTTTCCTTGAGCAACTCTTACTCTCCTTCTAGAACAACTGGTTCTGTCATCTTGTATTTCAACTAATGAATTAAAAAAAAAAAAAAACACATACAACACAAGTCTGACATCTAATGAGAAAGGGAGAATTGATGTGCTTGCATATTCATGACAGTACTTTCCTCCTGCTGGCTTTGCTTCCTTTGGCTTGTGGCTTTATTAAGCACAAGGTGGATGCTGGTATTCTTTCTTTTCCAGATGGCTCATCCTAAAACCTAGTTTCCAGCGATGTGTTAATTTTAGCCTCACTTTAGTTCATTAAAACAGCCAACTAGTTGCTTGAATTTATCACACTGGGAGTTTACCCTATTTTTAACTGTCTAAAGTTCACTGTTGTGGTGCTCTTTTCACTTGGCAAATAATTTCCTGTAAGTAATTCTGAAAACCTTTTCCTATAAAGGTGGTCCCTTCTAACTGATGGTAGAGAAAGCCAGATCCCCAAGAAACTAAGTGACTTTTAAGGGGGTTTCTAACAGCCAGACTAAGCTCCTGTCTCAGCTCATTTTCCAGAACTTGCTTTTTCACTTTGTCCTTGGCCCCAAACAAAATTCAACTCTGCAGTCTCTGCAAGCTCTCCACGCTCTATTCCATTAAGCTACTTATTGTCCTTTGTAGTGTAAAAGATGATAGCCTCATGGCCCCCTGATCTGTGGTCAGACTCCTGCCTCAGCAGTTCTGCTTATGAGGAGGTTGCTCAATTCTTTGCTGGGGTCACGTCTATTCTTCTCATGGTCTTCTGTTCTGAGATAGCTGTGTGAGCTACATGTGGGAGAGGCCTTTGAGGTGAGATGTTTTTGGGTTTCTTGCCACCCAACAGTGGCAATGTTCCTTATTTCTGTTCCCTGCGTTCTTGGCACTCCAGTTTCATGAGCAGTTTCTTTGCCTCCTTCATTCTTTCTACTGCTGTTTTTTTTTTTTTTTTTTTTGCAAGGCCTCTGACTGCTCACTGAGATGGTGGATGAACAGCCCAAAACAGAAGTATTGCTTCCCAGAGTAGAAAGGTGAGGCTCATTGACATTCCAACAGCAAGCTGTCCTTCTGTTGATATTGAAGGGGGATAGGTCCTGTCTGTAGAAAGCCTAAATTAACATGCAAATGTGTTTGGGAGGGACAGTGCTTGATTGGGGACTCTGTCCTGGGTCCTTTTCCCTGCTGGCCCTCACTTCCTGTCCTATGTCTCAATATATAGCCTCTCATGTGAGCTCCACACTGCTGCTGTGGACCTTGTGGCAAATCCATTTAGGTTTGCCAAAACATATCTACTTTATTATGTTCAGGGCTGATCTCAGCTGTCCTCTCTGTACCTGCTCTTCTCTCATTCTCTTCTCTCTGCAAATGTCCAGTCTGATCACTCAGTCACTGAAGTCTAAAACCCAGGCCTCATCTGTCACTCTTCTTTTTCTCACTACTCACATCCAATTGACCCTCAAATTCTGTCAGCGATGGCTGCACAATACATCCAGAATCTGAACACTCTTCAGCGTTTCATGCCTATCACCCAGCTTCAAGCTGCCTCTCTGGCCCTGCAGAATCATAGTAGCTTTTTTCTGCCTTCTTCCCTTCCTCCCCAAGTCCCTTCTCTGAATGCTAGCTAGAGTGATACTGCAAGACCACATCACTGTTCTCTTATGGTAAAACTTTTGATTCCTTAGCTCATTTGATGTCAAATACAGGGATCTGTATGATCCAGCTTCCCTCTCTACTCTCTGATCTAACCTCTAGTCCCTTTGTTCTCCTCCAGTCCAGCCACAGGGCCTCCTCACCTGGAACTCACATCACATACTTCATTGGTTCTTTTTTTTTTTTTTTTTTTTTGTCTTTTTGAGACAGGGTCTCGCTATGAAGTTGAGGCTGGCCTTGAGCTCAGTTTTGTAGCCCAGGCTGGTCTCGAACTCGCACTGATCCTCCTGCCTCAGCCTCCTGAGTGCTGGGATTACAGGCGTGCACGACCACGCCTGGCAACTTCATTGGTTCTTGTAACTGCTTGGACTATCACTCCATGAAATTTCATCTCTGTATTCAAATGTTGCCTTCAGAGACTCTTCCTTGACCTAAATAGAGAATTGCCCCTGCCTGAGAGCAGCGTTTTTGTATACTATATGTCTGCATTTCCTGTCAATGTTGTTACTTTTTTTTTTCTTCTTGTGGTACCAGGGATTGAACTCGGGACCTTACACTTGCCAGGCAAGCACTTATTCCACTGACCTATCTCCTCAGCCCTAATGTTGTTACTTTTTGCAAGGCAACATGCAGAAAATATTAGCATTTAGTAAATATGAATGAGTTAGTTTCCAGGTAATAAAATAGCTTTGGTATGTCTTGTCTGTCTGTATGTGTTGTTTTTCCTTGAATGTCTGACTTACTTTGGGATGCATCTTGATTTGTATGATCCATGGGCTCATCACATATCCAATTTCTTAACCCATAAAGTTCAGGTTGGACTATGTAATGTGGAAGGCAGACTGATCATGTCTTGCCAGGACTCTTCATGTGGACCCCTAAATACTTGGTTACACTCTCATTGTTGAAACACAATATTCAACACCCACAAATTAATTATTTTTATCTTATTTCTGGAGATCAATAGGCAGGAGAAAGAAACAAAAGGAATACATATAGGAAAAGAAAAACTCAAATTATCACTATTTTCAGATGTGATATTCTGCACAGAAGACCCAAAGAGCTCCACCAAAAGACTCTTGCAATTAATAACAAACTTTAGTAATGTGGTAGGAGAGAAGGTCAGCATGTCAAAGTCACTAGCATTGTGTACATCAATAATAAATAGGGTGAGAAGGATATTACAAAAACAATATTATAGTAGCTTCAAGATAAGTGAAATACCTAGGAATTAACTTAACCAGGGAAAGACATCTATAAAGAAAACTATAGTACTCTGGAAAAAGAGATTTAGGAAGACATCAGAAAATGGAGGGATGTCCTCTGTGTATGGATAAGCAGAGTCAATATTGTCTAAATGGCCATATTTTCAAAACTGTTACGGAGATTCAGTGTAGTCCCAGTCAAAATATTGGGATCATACTTTATAGATCTAGAAAAAAAAATCCTAAAATACATATGGAAACAGAAGAGACTCAGATTAGCAAAAGCAGTTTGGGGTGACAGGAGCAAGGCAGGAATCCTTGTATTAACTTGATTTCAAGCTCTATGACACAGGGGTAATGATGAAAACAGTACGGTAATAGAACAGAAACAGATATATGGATCAAGGGAAGAGGAGATACTGAAACATCCACAGATAAATTCAGCTATTTGATGTTCAACAAAGGGACCAAAAACATATATTGGGGGAAAAGTAGCTTGCCCAACACGTGGTGCTGAGAAAACTAGTTATCTGTGTGCTGAAGATTGAAATTGGGCCCTTATCTCTCCCCATATACTAAATTAAAACCAAGATGGATGGAAGATCTGGACATGAAAATACAAACATTAAACCTAGTGGAAGATAAAATATGTAAAATACTTGAAGAGATAGGCATAGGAAAGGATTTTTTAAATAGAACCTCAATTGCATAAGAAGTAACAGCAAGAACCAGCAAATGGGATATGTCAGACTAAAATTTTCTGTATAGCCAAAGAATCAGTGAAGGGACAACTTATAAAATGAGAAAAAATTTTTGCTCATTACTCCTCAAACAGACAACTAATATCTAGGATATACAAAGAATTCAAACCACCTAAAAGTAAAGATCTAGTCACGAAACAGGCGAGAGAAGTGAGCAGATAGTTCACAGAGGAAGAAATACAAATGGTCAACAAGCACGTGAAAAGAGATCAACATCTCTGGCTGCTAGAGAAATGAAAATTAAAACAACACTTAAGATTTTATCTTACTCCAGAAAAAATGGCAATCATTTAAAAAAATCAAACAATAACAAATGCTGTCAAGGCTGTGATGAAAAAGGAATCCTCCTTCACTGTTGGTGGGAATGCAAACTAGTACCAACAGTATAGAAATCCATATAGAGAGCTCTCAAAGAACTGAAATTAGATATTCCCTATGACTTAGTGTTGTAGTCAGGGTTTACACAGCAATAATTCAATACAGGACACATTATTTTATAATACTCTCCAAAGAGTCAAATGTGAAAGAGTGTGGGAGATCTGTCCACACATTGGAGACCCTGAGCATCCAGCTGGGGGCCTGGACTCCTAGAGCAATGTCCTGTGCAAGTCCAGCTGGAGGCCTACAGTCCACAGTGATGTCTCATGCAAGTCTGTATCAAAAATATGGACTGGGAAAGTCCAAAGGCCAGGGGTGGAAGCACGAGAATGTCAAGTGAAATAATCCAGACACACGAGCTGACTATATGACTATATGATATCTCTCATGTGAGTGAAGCAAAGTACAAACAAAGGGAATGATAATGGTTGGCTAGAGAAGGACAAGGCAATGGATGCTGCAACAGGGAAGTGGTCCAGAGGAACAAGGATGGAAGGAAGGAGGAGGGGAAAGGGGAATAAATAGAATAAAGATAAACCATGTACAGGAACCTAACGACATATAAACATGTAACAACATGTAAAACTATAGTATGAGCTTAGATTAATAGTATCAACAAGAATGAAAAATGGGATAGGGGAACTGGAAGAGGAAAGAGGGAGGGCGAGGAAAGTGGAAGGGCAGCTAAAAAATTAAAAGAAACCGTGGCCACCTGAGTGGCGGCTTACCGTGGGACAAGTACTCCTGGAGGTGGCAGAGAGGAAGGTAGTGGAGGGGAGCCACACGAACCCTAGGTCCTTGCTGCTGGAGCCATGAGTCGAGGTGGGACGGCCGTGCCCGAGGCGGGTGCCCAGGTACGAGGGTGAGTTCACCCAAGGCAAATTTAATGGCGCTGGAGTCTTCATTCGATACGACAATATGACCTTTGAGGAGGAATTCAAAAATGGCAGAGTAAATAGATGGTTTTGGCCTGCTCACGTTCCCGGATGGTTCTCACGGAATACCCTGTAACGAAGGTCTCTTGAGAGCAACAAGCTGCTGCGGCATGAGAAGTGCTCTGCAGGGGCGCAGCGGGCCCAGAGCACTTCCAAGTCAGCCAGAAACCTCACTGCCTGACGGGGCCCTGGGCTCCGCTGGAAGAGCTCTGGGTCAGTCCTGTGTTTCCGTTGTTCACTGGACGTGAGCATATGGACCCTGTCTGAGGTGATGTGAGACAAGAGTGACTGTGGAGCAGAGACTGAGCTGGGCTCCTGCTGCTGCCAGCCAAGAATTTGATCATGCAAAGAGCAGAGGAGTTTGACCCAAAGACCACGCGGCCGTTGGTAGCAGTTCTGTCTTTCCCTGCTCCTCGTGTGTAGAGGACAGAGAAACCATCTTTTCTTAGCTGTTGGTTTTCCCTGTTCCTAAAATGTTGGCTGCTTTGGTGTAGACCTGCTGTACTCCACTTGATGCCAAATGAGTCAGAATCTCTTCCTGCTCCTCCCTGTGGGTAGCTGATCCTAGGCCCCACATAAGCCAGTGCCTGTGCTGTACTGGAAAAATAAGATGGGGTGGCGTAGGCAGTCCAGGAGCCCCGTGAAGTCAGGGTGAGTGCTTTCTTCATGTTACCCCTTGGTCAGCTGTGGAGTTGTGGCTCCAGACTCCCAATTTGTTTCATCAGTCTACTCTTCATGTTTGTCTGTTTGTTTGTTTTGTTTTGCCCTGTTTAGGATTGGGCAATAGCACTGTTTTCTTCCCCTGACCTCACACGCCGTCTTCCTTACCTGGGTTATGGCAGATGATCTAATCTTCTTTTCTCCTATTTGTGCCTTTCTCCTTTCTCATGTATCAGATAGGGATCCTGCCGTGGGATAGTCAGGCAGCAAGGGCCAGACCTAGCCAAACCACTTCAGGCCCTCCAGAGCTGCCTGCCTAATCCCACAGAAGGCTGGACCAGCAGTTTTGCCCACAGGCTCAGTACCCAGCCTCTTGGTTGTAGATAGACTTGGATGCATCCAGCAGCTGCAGCGAACTGGAAGAGGGTTGGCTCCTCACAGTCGGCTCCTGGTGATTCTTCCACCAAAAGCCATGGCCATTGGGCCTGGGTCAGATCTGGGCAGGTAGAAATCCCTGCACAGTTCATCATGAGGCATCAAGGTGCCCTGAAACACAGACAGGCTCCCCAGCTCCCCTCCTCACACCAAATCTCCCCCAGCAGCAGACTGTGTGGAAATTATAGCCGTGTGCCTCTATTCTTTGAAGTGTCCTGTAGAATCAAATGTTTTTAAGAATAAACAAATCGCTAGAGCTGGAAAAAAAAAAAAAAAAAAAAAAAAGAAACCAGCTGTGGTATGTGCATGCAACTACTCCCCCAAATGATTATAAGCCACATGAGTGGGAAACACATACTAATAAAAGAAAATAAGATAAATAACAGCCACAAATTAAAGGAAGAGAGGACTATTTTGGTTGACAGTTTTGTCCATAGTCTGCTTACTCAGAGGCAGGGCAGCATGGCAGAGGGACACGACAGAAGAAAAGTAGCTCAGACCATGGTAGCCAGGCACAGAGAGAAGGACCGAGGAGGGAGGGAGATGGACCTTGTGTGCCACACCCTAGCAACCCACCTTCTTAACCAGGCTTCACCTTCCAAATCACATTTAGCTGTAAACTCATCAGGGAACTAACCCATTAGTAAATATCTCATCCTCATGAAACAATCACCTCCCCAAAGACCTACTTATGAGTACCTGAGGCTTTGGCGCTGGTGGTGGGAACACCTAGGTCTAAGCCGTAACAATTCTCTTCTGAGATCGAACTTAGGTTGTTTTGCAGAAAAGATTGGGAGATGTGTTGCTAAACACCAATTAATAGTAACAGATCGTAAGGTTGTTACATGATTTGCATTAAAACATCAGTGTGTGAGTGTAAAATAGACTGCCCTTCCTCGCTTAGCTGCATTCTGCTATGCTTTCTTGCTGGGGGAGACATGAAGGAGCAGTGATGACATCATACAGAAACCAGGGGATGGTTTTGGGGAACACCTTACATGTGAATGCCAATGGTTTATGTACTGTGGTGGGAAAGCCAATGCTTAAATCATGGGTGTTGTGTTGCTTGAGCTATAAAGGTAGGACACATGGTCTCTGCTTCTTTGTTTACAGTCTAGTTTGAAAGATAGTACTTGAGAGAGTGTATAAGATACAAGTTCGTATGTCTGAGTGGCAGATGCATGGCCCACTGTGTGCTTGAGTTGTAGGATGGAATCCTTTTGGGTTCAGATTGTTGAAGAGTCTGGTTCATAGAGAATGGAGCCTGAAGCTGTGCCTTGAGGATTCACCTTCCTCTCTAGGAGCCAGTTCTGTACAATGCTTTCTCTCTCCTTCCCTTGCCTTAGTGTGGTAGCAGTGGTTTTCACTAAGAATCAGCTTTCTGCCTGTCCTTTGTGATTCCACCGATTATAAATAATTCCTCGCTAAATTATCATAGTATAGGTGGACCATCTATTTCTTGTTGGGATCCTGACCAGTGCAATCATATTACACATTTTCTAATATAAACAACTGAGATTTACAGATGATGGCTATTTTTGTTCGGCAAGACATACTGTGTTAGTGCTGGGGCTGTAGGTTGTGATAGAGTAGCGAACAGGAGGCCCTGGCTCTGCCTCCAGTACCATGCATACATAAAATATGCAATGCTGTTGGATCCATTAGCAAAATATAAACTTCATATCTCACCAAAGCAGAGTTAGAAGGTTTTTAAATCTCTAGCCTTCTACTTAAACCTCCTTGCTTTGGAATCCTGATGAGCTATATGTTACTTGACTCAGATCCATAAGGAACTTGCCCTTGGCATCCTAAATAAGTAGGCTGATGATATAATTTATTTTCCAAAGTGGAACACTTTTGAGAGTGAAAGAGTGCCTACAAATAAATAATTCAAGGGCAATACATATGAACCAAGATTGTAGGAAGCAGTAATGACTTAATGGATGTTGTATAAAGAGATATCACAGAGTCATCCCTTGCATTGGTGGGGAATTACTTCCAGGACCCTTTTCTCACAAACTGTGTGGTATTCAAATCTGCAGATACTCACATCACTTATACAAAAGAGACTAGTAGTTACATATAATCTATGCACATCTTTCTGTATACTTTCCATCACCTCTTACTGACTTATGAGGTATAATGCAATGTCAGAGTGACATAAACAGCGTTATACTGTATTTTTTAGGAAATAAAGAATTTTGGGGCTGGGGAGATAGCTCCATGGCACAAGTGCCTGCCTGGCAAGTACAAAGGTGTGAGTTTGAACCCCAGTCCCAGAAAAGAAAAAAAAAAAAAAAGAATTTTGTGCATGTTCAGCACAGATGAATTTCTTTTGCAAATATTTTTGAGCAAAACCACAGTTGAATCCATGGATGTGGTACCTGTGGATATGAAGATGTGACTATAATGAATTTTCATGAACTTGAAGTGAAGGGAAAATAGAGAATGTCTCTCCCATTTGCCAGCTCTACCCTGTTGGTCATCGTCAGGGGCCCTGTTCTGGACTGTGAGAAGAACTTCATTGCTGTCTATCACAGTTGCTGAGTGAGGACCAACCCAGATGGAGGCAGGAGGGGGGAAGGGAAGAGGAATGAGAAAAAGACTTAAGATATGAGATGTATAGTACCAACTCATCACAAGGAATGTAAACCTTATATATGACAAATATGTATTTCAAAAGAAAGTGATCCAAAAACAAACAAACAAACAAAAAACCAACAAACAAAAAAACCGTTCAAAACCAAACCAAACAAAGAGCCCAGCTCCAGGGCTCAGGGCCACTGGATGATGGAAGATTCTTATCCTGGGTAGAAGCTGGGTGATAATGTGAGTAACATCTGGGCTCTTCTAGAGTTGCCCTTCATAGGGACTTAAGGTCAGAGCAAGCCTTTGAGAGATTTATATTTTAGTGTCTTTTAATTCTGTCTCATTGTCACTGTCATCAGAGTAATTAAAGCATTTGTGGACGTAGGGAGGAGAATGGTTCTATGTTGCATGAGAAGAGTGCAGCTGTTTAGAGAGGAAGCACCAAGGTACTTCAGCTGGGACCAGCCCTTTGAACAGAGACCAGCATCAGGGTTCCAGATCCTTTGAAAAGCAAATTAAGGATCTGAGCCATGTTGCCAGTGCACTTGAATATCTGCAGGGTGAGACTTAGGTCGGGAAGAAATCTTTACAAACGTTCATCAGTTAAAAACTGTGAAGAGATGCTACAAAAGCACCAGGTATCCCAGTAGCTGTGGCCCCTCATTTGGCGATTAGCTCAGAGGCAGTGTTGAGATTATCCAGCCAGTTACTGTACTGATGCCCCCTCTGCCTCTCCAGGGATTTCCCTGTAGGCTCTCAACAGAAGTGTTTCATTAGAAAGGAGAGCAGTTTGGTCAGCCTTTGCTCAATAATTATCTTTTGTAATCTGTGCCAGGTTTTGGATTGATTTTCAAGGCTTGGACATAGCCTTTCTTCCTCATTACCCTTGCCCATGGTATTCTTGCTGTCTGCTTATAGGGGGCCCTTCATATCACGCTGTCCACGCTAGCAAATGTCTTTTCTGCTTTTGAAAATAACAGTGTTTCTTGTAATGGTAAATTCTTCAGGTATATTCATTCATGTGTGTATGTTTATTCTATTTCTTTTTTTTTTTTTAAACCAAAGAGCTACTATTGTTTGTTGCAAAACCCTTTCTAGGACTAAGTAATTTTATGACACCAAGTCCAAAGCTTGTAGCACTTGGGGCCTATTTATTATTTATTATGATGCACATCGACACTTAGTTGAGTTGGAGTTTCAAGTGTGCAACATAGATAATGGCCAATTCCTCCAGTAATAAATTATGCCTGGGAGTCTAATGACTGCCATAAGGTGAGCGTCTGTGGTTGAGAAGATGGGCTGGGGGCTTGGCTCTTCTGAAGTAGCATTGAAGTAAAGAGGTTAGACAAGTGAGCAGTGCTTTCAATTCAGCTTTGCAGGAGGGCTGAGTATGGCGGGATGTGGATCAAGACCCAAGTGAAATGAACATCTATGTATCCACTGGTGTCTATTTGCTTTTCTCTCATTTCCCCCTTTTAGACTTAACAAAAGAACATGGCTGTCTTCCTAAATTTAAAAAGCTTTCTGGGCTGCTGATCTGCCTACTCTGTCTGTCTGTCTGTCTGTCTGTCTGTGAGTCTGTCTATCTATCTGTCCATCTATCATCTATCTGTCTGTCTGTCTATTATCTACATCTATCTATCTATCTACTATCTATCGTCAATCTATCTATCATCTATCTATCTATCTATCTATCTATCTATCTATCTATCTATCATCTGTCATCTATCTCTATGTCTGTTTCTGGGCTATTATCTGAAATGCTTCTTTCAGCAAGTCTGACTATCTGCTTGTGCTATCCAGTAAAGCATTAGTCTTCTAATTTACTAATATACAAAGTGATAGCTTTTTGCTTCTTTTCTAGTCAGAATGAAAAGCCTCTTTATTTTTTTTTAAACTATGTTTAATGGTATAATTTAGATGCACACAATGATCATATTCATCATAGGGAATTTATACCTGTACTTGATATAATTTGATTCTCTCCTCCTCCTCTCCCCTCCCTTAAGCGTTCTTCCTGTCCATATTCACACAGCTCAAGTTTCCATTTTATTTTTTTTTCTTTTCCCTTATTCCTCTCCCCCTGTTTAGTTCCCCTTTCCTTTTGAATAATTCCTTTATTTTTCACAATTTCTAAAATGCATTTGGTTCTTATTCTTACCTTCAGATTCTCACACTGGAGAGACAATGCAATAGTTACAGTAGTCCAATTTATTTCATGTAAGGGTATAGTCTCAAGGTCCATCCATTTGTACAGAAATGTCTCAAGTTTATCCTTCTTTACGGCTGAGTAGAATTTAATTCTATTAAAAACTACATCTTTTTATCTATTCATTGGTTGATCAGCATTTGAGTTGTTTCTAATATTTAGCTATTGCAGACCATGCTGCTGTAAATATGGGTGCACGTGTATCACTCTGCTATGGTGCTTTTCATTCTTTTGGGAAGACTCAAGAAGGGAAATAGCTGAATGAAATGGGAATTCAAACAGAATCAAGTTCTAGTTTTTTGAGGAATCTCTATGCTGATTGCCACAGTAGTTGCAGCAGTCTAAACTCCCACCAGCAGTGGAGAGGCATTCCTTTTTTTCCCACAGCTTCAGCAGTATTTGTTAGCCATTCTTTGTGGAGTGAGATGAAATCTTAGCATTTTAATAGCAATTTAATTTGAATCTACTGAATGACCAGTGATGTTGGACATTTTTTTCATATGTTTATTTGTCGTTTTTACTTAACCTGAGAAATGTGTTTTTGTTTTAGATGCCTACTTTGGATTGAGTCTTTCAATTTGGGGGATCTGATGTTTTTACTTCTTTTTTTTTTTTTTAATTTATGTATTTGGTACAGGATCTCACCACATAGCTCAGACTCATAGTGATCCTCCTGTTTTCAGCTTCCCCAGCACTGGGATTATAGGTGTAAGCCACTATACCCAGACTTTGTGGCCAGCTTAGTGTGCCCAAGTGCAGGGCCAATGTGGCCGGTGATGCCAGGGATCAAACCCTGGTCCCTGCGCTTGACTAGGCAGGCACTTAATCTGCTGCGATATCTTGCCAGCCCATTTTTCAATTCTTTATATGTTCTCTACGTTAGTTCTTTGTCTGAAAAATATCCAGCAAATTCTTTTTTTTCCATTCTATGGGTTGTCTCTTTACTTTGTTAATTATTTCTTTTGTTGTGCAAAAGCTTTTTAATTAGTGAAATCCTAGTTATTGATTCCATGTAATATTTCCTGTGTGATCAGGATTTTGCTCATAAAGTCTTTGCCTATACCTATGTCTGTCTGTTCTATCTCATAGTAGGCTTAGTGTTTCTGTTTTCATATTTGGATGAAAGTCTCTTTCTTAGTATAAAGGAAGAGAGGAATTAAAAATGTATATGTATAATTCACTTGGAAAATTCTTTGCTAATCAGAAACGTGTTCCCTTTGGCCATTATACTTTTTCATCTTGCTTTACTAAGTTCAGAAGGTTCTGGTGCTTTTTGACCAAAGAAGTGATGACAACATTCGAAGGAAAATCAGTAATTCCCTGGAGTAGTGCTACAATTCTAAGAATCATGGTGCCCCATGTGAATAATCTTTGATAATCTGTATTTGTTCATTCATTAATTTATCTGTTCACTCATTTTTGCAACATTTATGGAGTATCTGCAAAGCACCAGATGAGAGAATTGAGATTGATGATGCTGTCTCTTTTTTGCTGATGCTACCATAGTATATCCAGAAAACCAAAGAAATGCTAATAAAAATTTATAAGAATTAATACAATTTTAGTAAAAATTACTGAGTCAGTAATAATTTAATAATTTAATAATTTTGCCACCTATACTGTAAGGAAATCTAGAAACAAGAGCGAGAAAGTATTGTATTCAAGATAAAGACATATGCTGGGCATGGTAATACAGCTACTGAGAATCCCAGCTACTCAGAGTCAAAGGCAGGAAGATCATTTGAGCCCAGGAATTTAAGATAAGTCTGAACAGCATACTTAAACCCTGTCACAAAATAGGGCATAAATTATAAAATAGATTTTTAAAATTACAAAATATTTATAAACAAATTTAGCAAGAAAAGTTAAAGCCCTACACAAAGAAACATAAACTAGATTTGAACAAGTAGAAGGATGTAACCACATTCTTAGATGGAGAGATATAAAAGTATCAACCCACTCAAAATTCCTTTTCTTTTTTTGTGGAACTGGGGATTGAACTCAGGCCCTTGTGCTTGCCAGGCAAGAGCTTATCCTACTGAGCTATCTCTCCAGCCCCCAAAACTCTTATATTGGTTTAGTATACTATCAATAGATTGGATAAAATTGGATAAAATCATGTCAAATTTGAAATAGGAAAATAAGTGCCTTCTTCAAATGATAAGGAAAGAAGTCTAAAGCAGTTAGTGAATACTTTTCTTACTAGTTATCAATAAGTTATAATAAAGTCAATAAAGCCACTGTAGTAAAAACCGATGTTCTTAGAACAGAATACAGAATCAAGATTATATATTACTGTGTGTGAAAAATTACATGTAATAAAAGCACTACTTCAGCGCAATAGGATAGGAATGATTAATGCCAATATAACCATCCTTCAGGAAAACAATACAGTTGGACTTTCATAAAATATGAAAATGGAATTTCCAAGGGATTGAATATGTAAAAGTAAACAATAAAATACATCTTGTAGAAGGAAAGCTAAGTGATCAAATGCAAACAAGAATTAGGAGAAAAAGCTTATCAATTCAAATAATGCTGACACCACACACACACACACCACACACACACACACACACACACACACACACACACACACACACACACACACAAGTTACTGGGAATTTTGAACCCAGAGTTTTTGGATTGAGCTGCATCCACTGCTCTTTTATTTTGGGATAGGGTTTGTAAATTTCCTAACTGTATTCTTTCTGTTTTAGCCTCTCAGTGTGCTGGAATTAAAAATGTTATTCTCTGGGTGTATCAATCCCAAAAAACTACTTGTTACAGAATAGCATTACTATATAAGCAGGGTTAAGAATCAGTGATCTCAGCACTTGGGAGGCTGAAGAAGGAGGATCTCCCTGAGATTGAGCCCAGCCCAGGCTACACAGTGAGTTGAAGACCAGCCTGAACAACATAGTGAGACTATGTCTTACGTGAACAAACCAACCAACCAGCCAACCAGCCAGCCCGCCAACCAACCAATTAAATCATTGAGAAAAAGAAGAGCCCTCCTCTAACATTTGGCCAAGAATAGAATAGGAAACTCATAGAAGAGTGAAATCTTAAATTTATTATTAGAGAAATGAAATTAAAGTAGTAATGAGGTGTCACATTACATATTTAAGGTAGGCCAGGAGAAACAGGTTCTCATTTCACTTTACCATGAAATTGTAGAAATGTAAATTGCTAGTATTATATTTACTTACTTGGTAGTATTAGAGGTTTGAACCCAGGGCCTTGCACATGGTAGGGAAGCTTTCTACTTCTGGTCTACATCCCCAGCTCTTGTTATTTTGGTTTCATCTATAAAAACATAATAAACAAAATAAAACAAGCACCTTCTGGAGCATCAGTCCAAATACTGTAAATCCAGAAGATGTAGTAGCACCAAGCTATAGATAAAAGTGTGTTTATTGAGCTATTATTCACATTGCAACAAAGGAATAAACAAAACAAGGAACAACTGGGTAGATATTAAGAGGAAAATAGTTGAATTCATAATGAAATATCTGCCATGAATTATCACATAGATATTATAATAGCTAGAGCTAAATGGTTGTTTTTTTTTTGGGGGGGGTGTTGCCACTAAGTGTAACATTGGAAAAACATGATTCAGAGTAGAAATAATAGGGACATTTGGAGTAAAGGGGATTAGAATTGCAGAAGAGAAGGGCCTGGCAGAAAAGGATACAATATACTGAAAAAATCCATGCTGAGTCCCATGCTGAGTCTGTGATGTGGTTTGAGTGTGTGTGTGTTACAAAGGATGGAATCCAGAGTCTCATACATGCTGGGCAAGCAATGTACCCAGGAGCTGTAGCCCTAGCCCCAGTATAGGTATCTGTGAAAAGAAATTTGACATAAACATAGATGTAGACACTTTTTGGAATTGAGACCATTGGAGATGGAGCAGAATCCACAGGAAGACAAGGAACAAGTTGTAGCAATGGTCAAGGGTGACTGGAAGGATCCAGAGGTGAGGGCCTATGGGCCCAGGAGGTGAGGCATGGCCTGAGGCTGCACCACCTGTGTGGATGTGCTGGGAGTGGCTCAGGCCTGGCCTTATATCCAGAGTTGAGACTGCAAGTTGGCGGGGGTGCAGTGCAGGTTTTGAGGGACCTAGAGGTAATACTGTTTTGAAAGAGAACCCAGGACCAAATGCTAGACTAGTTAGAATATTTATTTACAATGAGAAAAGAACCGCTATCAGTTATACACTGGAGAGAGCTGACAAATACCACAAACATGAAAAATATATTCTCAGTTTCATAATCTTGGATTGTCTTCTCTTAGGAATATTTTCTACCTCCTCCTCCTCCTCCTCCTCCTCCTCCACCTCCTTCTCCTCCTCCAGAGGATAGAAAGATAATTCAGTTGTTCTAGAGTGGAAGACTGAAATTTTTTTAAAAAAATTAACAATAGTTTAGGAACATGTTTATGAGTGTCATACCTTGTTAGGTTACCATTGTGTACATTTTTAGAATTGTCAAATTTGGAAAAACCTCTACCAAGGAGAAAACTTGCTTTGTTGAGGCACCAA
>PVJA010034916.1:0-22222 GCA_004027025.1 Myocastor coypus
AAAAAAAAAAAAAAAAAAAAAAAAAAAAAAAAAAAAAAAAAAAAAAAAAAAAAAAAAAAAAAAAAAAAAAAAAAAAAAAAAAAAAAAAAAAAAAAAAAAAAAAAAAAAAAAAAAAAAAAAAAAAAAAAAAAAAAAAAAAAAAGAAATAAAGCACCAAACAGACCAAGTAATTAAGAAGAGGGAAAAAGTACAGAACCTATTACAGGAAAATAACATGACAAAGATAAAGCGATACATATCAATTATTACCATTAATGTAAATGGCCTCAATTCACCAACCAGAAGAAACAGAATAGCAGAGTGGAAGAAGAAACAAAATCCAATAATATGCTATATACAACAAACACATTGAACTCGGCAAGACCTGAAATTATACTATAAAGCTTCTGTGATAAAGATCAGCATGGTATTGATACAGAAACAGACCCAAGGATCAGTGGCACAGGTTAGAAGATGCAGACACAACTACAAACACACTCAGCAATATTATTTTTGATAAATGGGCCAAACATGTTTATTGGGAGAAAAATAGCTTTCTTAATAAGTGTTGGAAAACCGGCTTTCCACATGCTGAAGGCTAAAACTAGACCCATCTATCTCTATTAGCATGCACAAAGCTGCATCAAAATAGATCAAAGATTTAAATATTAAAATAGAAATACTAAATCTTCTGGAGGAGAATGTAGGCAGAAACCTTAAAGACATAGGGGTAGGTAGAGAGTTAAAAACTAAAAACAAATTGCATGAGAAATACTTAAAAGAAGCAACACTATAATCTCATCTTTTTAAAAAGATTCTGCACTTCAAAGCAAATTTCCAGTGGAGTAAAATGAAAACCCACAAACTGGGGAAAAAATATTATAGCCAACTATCCCTCTGACAAAGGCCTTCTATCTAGGGCCAGTCAGATAGCTCAGTGGATTAAAGTGCCGGCTTAGGCAGACACAGGGACCAGGGTTTGATCCCTGGTATGTTGTGGTGACCTTGCCCCCGGGGCATGTGAAATGGCCATTGAGACTAGGTATGGTGGCTTGTGCTGTAATCCCAGTGCGTGGATTGCAGGAGGATCACTACAAGTCCAATCTGTGTAAGGAGACTCTGTAGATCCTGTACTAAATACATTAAAAAAGCCTTCTATGTAGAACATAAAGAGTTAAAAAAAATCAGGCCCCCCATATTCAAAGACCCCTTCCAAAGATGCATTTCTGAGATGAATATTATCTTCTCAGAGGAAGAAATACAAATGGCCAGTAAATATATGAAAAAATGTTCAGCATCATTGGTCATTCAAAAAATGCAAGTTAAAACAATACTGAGATTCTATTTCACTTCCCCCCAAATGGCTAACTTCAAGAAGTGAGCAGATAACAAATGTTGGAGAGGCTGTACAGAAAAATGAACCCTTCTGCACTGCTGGTTGGAGTACAGACTGGTACAGACTGGTACAGCCATTATGGAAATCAGTGTGGAGATTCCTTCAAAAGCTAGGATTCAAGATTCCATTTAAGCCAGCTACCCACTGAGCCCCCACCCCAACCCCCGGTATTTCTATAGAAGAACTGAAAACTTTATATGGCAGTGATATATGTATACCCATGTTTACAGTAGCACAATTTGCCATAGCTAAATCTTGGAAACAACTCAGATGCCCATCAACTGAAGAATGGATAATGATGTGGTGTTTTTACACAGTGGAGTATTATTCAGCTATAAAACAGGATAGATTTGAGTCTCTTACTGATAAATGGATGGAACTAGAGAACATACTCACGCATGTGCAAACATCATATTGTCTCCTTAGTGTGAGAACCTGAAAGAGAAAAATGGAATCTGAAGGGTACAATAGATCCTGGGAAAAGGGAATGAACTTATTCAAAAGCAAAGCGTTACTGAGTTGAGGAGAAGGATAGGAGAGGGAGTGGGGGAAAATGATTTATCTATATATGTAAGTGGGATGGTTTGGACAACTGTACTGTGCTTTTTTGCTGGTATATGGAAAAAGCAATCAATACTTTAACTTTTGTCTCCTTAAAATTGTTTATTCTTTTTCTCTTGTTAATTTCTTTCTTTTTTTCTTTCTTCCAAATTTATATGCATATATCTGGTAATACGAATCACTAGGTGGAAAACAGCACTATGTATTAAAATAAATACTGTGAAATTCATATTATTTTGTTAAGTGAAATTCTGCATCGTTTGTAATTTTTTTCTGTTTTAGTTCTAATTTTGTATTCTCTTTAAAAAATAGAAAAAAGTGAAATACCTAAAATGAACTAGGAATATAAGAACTCTGACTAGTGCAGTTGTTCCTTCCCTTTGAGTAGAGTCCTTCCCTTTCACACTAACTGTTGTAGTTTGCAGATTTTATTTACTCTTTCAGATTCATACACTAGTGAGATAGAACGACTAAAACTTCCCTATAGCAGAAGAATTAATTAGTGGAATAAGGAGACAATCTACAGAATGGGAAGAAATTTTCGTCAGCTGCTCTTTAAACAGAGACCTTATATCTAGAATACGGAAGGAACTACTCTTACTCCAAATAAAGTCAAAGCACCTTAATTAAAGATCCACTTGAGAAATGAGTAAAGAATTGAACAGACTCTTCACAGACGAAGCAATACAAATTGACAACAAATGTATGAAAAATGCTCAACATTTCTGGTTGTTAGAGAACTACAAAATAACACTAACTTTTCTTTTTTTTTTTTTGTCTTTTTGAGATGGTCTCGCTATGCAGTTGAGGCTGGTCCTGAGCTCACTTTTGTAGCCCAGGCTGGTCTCGAACTTGCACCAATCCTCCTGCCTCAGCCTCCCGAGTGCTGGGATTACAGGCATGCGCCACCACGCCCAGCCAACACTAACTTTTCTATTAAAAAGTTTCCACTTTCATACTTACCTGGCAGGGGAGATACCATGATCACGAAGGTGGTTTTCCCAGGGCGAGGCTTATCTGTTGCACTCTGGATGTGCTGACCCCTGCGATTTCCCCAAATGTGGGAAACTCAACTGCATAATTTGTAGTAGTGGGGGGACTGCATTTGTGCTTTCCTCTAAGGAGAAAAAATTCCACTTTATTCCAGGAAGAATATCAATCATTAGGAAGTCAAACAATAAGAAATGCAGGAAAAGCTGTGGTAAAAAGAAAGCCCTTACATTAGTGGAAATGCAAAATAGTAGAACCATTATGGCAATCAGTATGGTAACTTCTCAAAAAACTGAAGTGAGAAATTCCATATGACCCAGCTATTGCCCTGTTAGCCACCTTTGTCAAATAGTTCAAGACACCATACCGCTGTGATACACGTGTAGCAATGTTTATAGCTACGTAGCTCTTAATAGCTAAGTCCCAGAAGCAGTCTGTATACCCATAAACAGAAAACCGGACAAAGAAAATATGGTATTTCCATATAATGGTGTATTACTCTGCTGTAAAAAATCAAAGATTGGAGACATAAGAAAATGGATACATGTTAAAAATATGATATTGAGTGATATAAACTAGACACACATGTTTAGATACCATATGGTGTCTTTCACTGAGTGAGGCAAAGCACACACAAAGAGAGAAATAAAGGTTGGACAAAAAGGGACTAGGAGATAATCTCTCTTGCAACAAGCAAGTGGTACAAGTGGAAAATTATGAGGTATGAGGAAGAGAAAGGGAGGGGAAATAAGTAGAATAAAGATGATCCGTGTGCAGGAACCACATAACCTTCATTAATGTAAACATCATATGCTATAATGTAAGCTAAAACCAGTAATATCAGCAAAAATGAAAAGTAGGATAGGGAAATTAGCAGAGGAAGGGAGGTGAGGGAGGAAATGGGAAGGGGATTTTAAAAAAGAAAAAAGCTATGTGCATGTAACCACTCCCCAAGGTGAGTGTAAATGGAATGAATTCCAAACATGTACTAATACAAGAAAATTAAAATAAAAAAGTGCCTGTTCATGTCTGGTCAGGTCTGGGATTAAAGACATGAACTAGCCATGGACCCTAGTTTTGGAAAAATTCTATTACTCCAAGTGTTAATGTGGTTCTATTTTGTGTCCTATAGCTTTGTGGAAAAGAAACTGGAATTATAATCAGACTGAAATTCTTGTCAGACAATGTTTAATCATAGCCTTTGACTGTTTCTCTTCTTATGACAATTAAGAAACAATTATAACTACAACAACAACAAAGCTACGAACACTTGACTGTGTCTACAAGGCACCATGACAAGCGGAAAGTAAAAAAGTTGCTCAGATATTCATTAAATGAAAATGTTAAGGTAGAGTATTTTCTGCCTAAAGAGTGTAGCAGTATAATAAATCCCAGTGGGGAGATCGTAGGCTTATTGAATAGAACTGATAATGAAGTTTTTAAGTTTAGTCACAAATGATAAAAACTTCAAGTAGAAAAGTTAAGAACACTAACAATTAGGAGATGTGTTTTTTCTTTCTGTGTATAGTTCATACACAAAGCCCCAAATGATTTAGAGATAGTACCTGGCAGACATCCAGTAACTTTTTGTCCTAATTCAGCTCTTCTAACTTCTAAAAACTGAAAAATTCTTCTGGGAAATCTCCACTGATGCCAAGGCTACTTAATGACAAAACTGTTAATTCTATCCCCCTTCTCTGGTATTTCTTTTAAAAGGTATGCATATTCAATATAAATTTTAACCTTAGATTCAAAGAATAAAATATCTTCTTGATAATTAAAACAATTATCCCTAAGACAGTCTCCAAAATTTTGCTTTCCTTTTTTTATTTAAAAATGGAGATAAAATTGAATTAATAGCCAGGTGTGATGGCTCATGCCTGTAATCCCAGCACTTGGGAGGCTGAGGCAGGACGATCAGTGCGAGTTTGAGATCAGCCTGGGCTACAAAAGTGAGCTTAAGACCAGCCTGAACTGCATAGCGAGACCCTGTCTCAAAAAAAAAAATTGAATTAATAATCTTGATATTGTATGTTGTCCATAAGCATACATGTACTAGATATAACTAATGTTTCAGGATGTGGACACTGATTTTATTTATTTTTATGTATTTGGTACAAGCAGCTCAGATTCATAGTGATCCTCTTGTTTTCAGCCTTCCCAGTACGGCGATTTCAGGCATGCTCCACCCCACACTGGTCTGGGTGGTCAGTTTAGGGAGCCGAGGGGTGGGGCCTGTGTTCACAGATGATCAACTTAGTACCTGCGCTTCCTTAAGCAGGCACTTAGTCCTCTGAGCTATCTCTCCAGTCCTTGGACATTGGTTCTGAGGTAAAATGCCTTTGAAAGGTCATGGTTCAAAGCCAGTTCCAGCAAAATGACAAGCACTAGTGGGGAACAGCTGTTCACATCACATTAATATTGTTCATTGCTGAGACAGAACTAAGTAACTAGTAGGAATTTAATCCAATTGTTCTCGCCATGGGCAGTAGTGCAGAGGTTCAGAAATTAGGGAGCATTCTTTAAAAACCTACAAACAATTCCGGAGTGACATAATCATTTTAAAGTTTTAACAAGCAAGAAAAGCAGCAATGATGGAACCTACTAACAGCATCCTTGTAATAAGTACTTCAGGGTAGGGGAGTTAGCTCAGTGGTCTAAATGCCTGCCTGGCAAGCCCAAGGACCAGGGTTCAATCCCAAGTGCTGCATGTTGTGCTGGACCCTGAGCCCTGATCATGCCATCTCAGCCACCAGAACAGAGCATGGCAGCACATGCCTGTAATCTCAGAGCTGGAGGGGCTGAAACAGGAGGAATGCTGTGAGTCCAAGATGAATAGTGAAAACCTGTACTAAGTAAGTAAATAAAATGTTAAAAAAACAAAGTAACTTGCATAGCACACATAGAATTTAAATTTAGTTTAAAACCATTTATTGGTTTACTAGATTTTTAAAAACTACGTATGCCTTTCACTGACTTTTTTACTCCAAGTATAGGTCACACCACATAATCTTAATGTAATTTTTATGGCTTGTTAATTAAAGTTCTGTTGTTTGTTTTTTATATTTACTACAGTTCAGTGTCCTTGATGCATTAGATATCTGTCTTAAATGTAATAGAACTGAATTATATTTTCTTTCTTTTTCATTTAAATTAATGACAGTCATTCTATTATGTAGTAGTATTGTTTGTTCATTTCTTGCAACGAACATATTCAGGTAGGCATTTAGTAACTAATGCTACTCAAAAATATAGAACCAGACAAATAATGGAAGTGACATTTTTCTATACATTTCTGTTCGCAATAGACAGAATAGGTCTACTCAAAACTATCTTGTACTGTTCTAGTTAGTTCTATAAAGTTAGTCCTTTCATTGGCTTTTTTGATATTCCATTTTTATTTTACAGCCATAAACATTATATAGTTACTAAATGGCTGAGTAATTTTTATATAATTATGGGTTCAAATTTGTTTCTAACCCTTGGTATTAAATTTTTCTGCATTACTCTTTTCTCATCCATACCAAGCAATTGTTTTTAGGGTTAAAAGAGTCAGTCATGTGAAGTGCTTGGGACATGCTTGACAAGAATTGAATTTTCAATAAATTTAATTATTTTGTCACCAGTTGTGTTGTAAGGAACTCAAATCATTATCACTGTCATCACTGTCGTCGTCGTCATCATCATCATCACAGCTCAGATTTGTAGCGATCCTCCTGCTTTCAGCCTCCCTAGTGCTGGGATTATAGGCACACACACCATGCCCAGACTCCATTGCTGTCTCAGCATGTCCAGGGGGTGGGGCCAGCATGGCAGTGGTGTGACGGATCAAATCCTGGTCCCTGCACTTGCCTAAACAAGCGCTTAGTCTGCTGAGCTACCTTGGAAGCCCTCAAATTATTTTTAGAATAAAGAGCAATGAATATGTTCAGTAAGTTAAAACAAGATGAGCACTTATCATGTATTCACATTGTGTTGTTATAGGATAGTGCAAGCAATTTATTCTACTTTAAGACAGACAGAAATAGAAATTTATTTGGAAATATAAAATGGCATACATGATACAATTACAGAACAAATAAGTGATATTGTATGAAGACATGACTATAACTATATTGAAAAGATAATGAAGAAGTGATACCCACCATGCTATAGTAATAGGCAGTGGAATTCTAAGGAGATAAGAAATGAATCTGGGATGCTAGTAAGATTTAGAACTGGACTCAGGAAAAAAAATGAAAGGAAAATCAAATCTGGATATTAAGCCTTCCTTGAGCAAGACTAACGGTTGCTTAGCAAGGTACTGTATCTGATGTCATGGAGGTTTCAAGTTAGTAGGGATTGTCTTCTTAGGCAATAGTAGTATCGTAAGGCTGATTATAGTCAGAAGGAGAGGAGAGAGGGTTAGAAACTAGAAATGGCTGTTATGGAATAATGTTGAGAAAAGCATATGTATATATATGCATATATAAAAACACACACATGTGTGAGACTAGATTGAGAAATACACGTACAGCTGTCTAGATTCTTAGTTTTACAGATTAAAAATATTAATTGCAAGTCACTAGGCAGTGACAGTTTAACTGGACAGTTTGTATCCAGACTGATGAGAAACTGTAGCCATAGGTTTGTGACTTTTCAAACAAGCACATTAGCAAGATGGAAATTATTCAATTGTTCCTCAAAGAAGATCCCAATAGAAATTAATAATGTAAAATCCAGAAATGAATGACCATGTAACTTTCATAAAAAGAACCATGAGATCATTTTAAAGTTCGAAAGGATATCAGAGGATAAGATAATATTTTAGTTAGTTTCAGAAAACAGAGTGTTGAGTAGAAGCTCTGACCACAAGTAGGTGGAAATGATAGAGAAACTTTTGATTGGTATAAATGAAAACTTTGTAACAAGGGATGTTGTTCCAAAATAACTTTGCAACTGTCCCAAGAGTATATAATAAGTGAAGAAATCACATGTAATATTTGCTCCTCCTGTAGTCCCATGGGATAGCCTTGAAGTTTTCCTTTGTTGTGAAATCATAATTGACTTATTTTTCAGCCCTCTCACAGAGGAACTTCATCTTCCAAAATCCTGAAACCTTTATGCTGCAATTCTCTGAAATAGTTTCAAAGGACTGGAAAAACTTGGCTGCTATGAATTCTAGCTGCTATTTTCATACACCTCCAGGAATAGAGGAGTCTTTCTGCTTATCTTAAATTTCCATTTTGTCCTTACCTGTATTTTAAGGCCTGTGCAATGCTGGCATAGAGGCTAGAGCTTTCTTGTAGTTTGATTTTATATATTCACTGGCACTCACTCAGCTTTCCTAGAAGAGTAGTCATAATTCTCTGAAGAACCAAATAATTCTCCTACAGATTTTTCTCTGAGAAGCAGAGTCCTGCAATAGGTTTTCAAACAAAATTATGCTAAACAATGAGTGAATTTTAAAAACAGGTAATTAGAAATCATGAATTTAGACAAGCCTCTCAAAACATTTTCAGGCCAGGCATATGAAGATTGTGGTTTCCCTATGATTTAAACATTATCTGAGTTGTTTAACTTTGGCGTTGTTACTTTTCAAATATGTCTTCCTTTTTAGAATGAAATAACAATATTTGGAACTCTACAACTTTATGTGATAAAGTTCACAAGAGAGAAGAGAAATATAAATTCAGGTGAGAATGATTATAAAACAGCCATCTATTTTAGTCAGGTAGTAGATTATCTAGATGTCCAAAATATATTTCTCCTTGAGTTTCAAAATATGCAGTGTTCTAAGCTAAAGATGATTAAGGTGTGATTAAATATTGATAGTTCATTACCTAAAAGAAGATCCAGGCTAAGTCAGACTGAGAATGTGGTAACCAATGTTTATAATGCAGTCCTATGGGTGTATACTCTTATTATCTTTTTTTTTTATCACCTTACTGTTTGAAAGCATAAAATACTCTTTATTTCTATTTCAACTATTTCACAACTAACATTGTTTGTTCCTCATTCATTATTCATAAAAATAAGTGATTTTCTAGTCCATACTTCATAGTTTGCATGCAAACATTAAGCAATACTACTTTACTCTGCTTCCATCAGCTTTTTTCTCCTATAGGCATGCTGACAAATTTTCTAAATCAAAAGTCATGACCAGAATACAGCATTTAATGTAACGGTTGCTCTCAGAAGCCTGCTTTTTTTTTTTTTTTTTTTTGTCTTTTTGAGACAGGGTCTCACTACGCAGTTGAGGCTGTCTTTGAACCCACTTTTGTAGCCAAGGCTGGTCTTGAACTTGCACTGATCCTCCTGCCTCAGCCTCCCAAGTGCTGGGATTACAGGTGTGCACCATCACGCCCAGCTTGAAGCCTGCTTATTCTAAGGCTTCTGGGCTCATAGAACCTTTCAGGTAATGCTTTTATCATCTTCAGTTTAGTAATTAAAAATGTAATCCTTAAAAATCCAACCATAAATGTATTTATTTGTTGCTCATAATTTAGGCACAAACTGAGTAAACATTTCATATCACCTATCATGTGTTTTCAGTATTATATTCAGTTGTTTGCTTATATGTTTATACTAAAGCTAATGCTTGAACAAATGCATAAATGCATGTTAGAGAAAAAATGCTTAAAATACTGACTACATTTGTTAATAAGTGATTAGGCAGATTAAAAATGAATTAACCTAGACAAACATGAATGCATTTCTATCATTGATACTGTGCTAAACACTTGATTTGGTATAAGAACTTGAAATAAATTTGCTTTCATTGATCCTCTTGCTTTTAAAATACAGATCAAATAACAAGACTTACTCAGCCTGTGACTTTCAAAAAGTCTTTACTGCCACATCATTTACATAAAATTAGATATATTTAAGGTATAAAATGTGATTTTAATATAGTGCCTATTTTGAAATCATCATCACAGTCCAGTGAATTAAATCACAGTCTTATAGATGAAAGAGAAATATATGAAAGTCGTTTTGAGATAACTTAAACTTTTTTCATATTCTCTACATTGAATTTCATTTTCCCATTCTCTACCAGCAAACTGTTGATGCTTACAACCTGTGTCACTTATTTCTGAAAGCCTTCATTCTATTTTCCTATTTTATTTCAGGAATAAAATACATTCATTTGCATACATCTTTCTTTCTAAATTTTAAAGTATCTTTTATTTATTTGGTACAGGGTCTCACTACGTAGCTCAGACTTGTAGTGATCCTCTTGTCTCAGTCCCCCCCAGCTCTGGGATTACAGGTGTGTGCCACCACACCTGGAGTTTTGGTGGCTCCCATGGCAGGCCAGGAGTTCCAGGGCCCACAAGGCATGCAGTGCCAGGGATTGAATTCAAGACCTTATACTTGCCAGGCAGGTGCTTAAGCCACCGAGCTATCTCCCCAGTCCTCATCATGTATATCTTAATTTGTAGGATTATTAATATTTCCCATTGAGACCAAAATATTATCAACAAATTCCAACATACTTTAGATATATAATGCAGCAGAAGAGTAAGAATGAAGATTGGGAATAGTAATATTACTAATAGATAAGTCTTGTAATTTTTTTCATTGAACTGAATGGATATGAATTTATCTTACTCCTTGTTTTCAGAAAGTTGCTGGGAGAGGCAATTCATAAAGATACAAAAGAGGTCCTGGAAGCTTTGAAATCCAAAGGACTTTTATAACAGAAAAAAATTAAACTTCTTACACTTGCAAATGATGAATCAAAGAGAAACTTTGCATAGTCTCTAATTTTAATTCTTTTTTTGTTTTGTTTTGTTTTTGTCTTTTTTGAGACAGGGTCTCGCTATGCAGTTCAGGCTGGCCTTGAGCTCACTTTCGTAGCCCAGGCTGGTCTCGAACTTGCACCGATCCTCCTGCCTCAGCCTCCCAAGTGCTGGGATTACAGGCGTGCACCACCACACTCGGCTAATTTTAATTCTTATTATACACTTATTTTGATTTTGGTAAGGCAGTTTTCTAGATCATTTGCTGGTGTTCATTATTCATATCACTCATTAGGAGAATGAATGATGCTCATTTTAAGTAACACCAAAGAAAAAAGGTAAGAAAATTCTTAGCTGCTGGATAATTAATTAATGAGTATTTTTTTTACATTAAAATTAAAAGCAATAATATTTCACAATAACCACAGTAGTTCTGGTTGTCTAAGAGGTCATACAGATCCAATTAGTTAATTGAGATGATTATAGAAAATTAATTCTTATTCTTAAAACTACTGAGGATTTACAGTCAAGAGTTCATTAAAATTTGCTATTTAATTTAATATAGTCTTTTGTATAGCCAACATTTGAGTTGATTCCCTTCTGAAGCTCCTGATTTTCCTCAAATTTAGAAAAATTTCATATAAAATAGGTTCTTGACAAATTTATATAAAGAAAGAACCAATAAATTTCACAGGATAAAAACACATAAATATATCACTGAGACTTTATTTTTGCATTTAAATAAAATTAAACTAGCTCTAGGAGCTAGAAATTTGTTACCTTTTACAAGGACTCTTAGTAAAATAATTAACTTCTTTTGAATTTATTTGTGTTGTTTTTAGTAGAAATTTCATATTAATTTAAACTATACTTTTAATTCCCCTCTTCATTTATGTATGTATTATATCTGTTTTATTGCTATAGTAAGGTAGTGTTATTAAAGAGAAAAATAAATATTAAATATTAATTTAAAAGTTAAGGCAGTGGGGCCAGGGAGATAGCTCTGTGGCACAAGTGCCTGCCTGGCAAGTGCAAGGTTGTGAGTTTGAAACCCTGTCCCACCGGGGGGTGGGGGGAAGAGAGAGAGAGAGAGAGAAAAAAAAAAGCTAAGAAAGTACCTTTTTCTTAGATCTATGACACTTTTAGATTTTAATATTATTAAATTGGGGCCCAGCGGGATGGCTCAGTGGTCTAAAGTACCTGCTTGGGAAAGCTTGGGCGGCTTCAGGGACCGTGGTTCAATCCCCAGCACCACATGCTGCACCAGCCCTGCCCTCAGGGTGGGCTGAGCCGGCCATAAAAATGAGTAAATAAATAAAGGTTCTGAAACAAGAAAAAAATATATTATTAAATTATTATCTTAACAATAATGAGGTACCCTATATCAAAGTAGAAAGATATAAATTCTCAAACTATATTGTTTTGGCATCAGCACTAGTCTTAAATACAAAATAGAGTATCTCATCTTGATTTTGTTTTATATTTTTAGCCAGTTGTGTTACAGTAGGCAACTATCATCTCTAGTTTTTTGATGCATAAACTTAATGGGATTATGGATAGAACAGTGCATGTCAACTGTAATGTCTTCTTCAGTGTGAAGTGTTATTTGACTGTAGAATACAAGTGGAAAGTTTATTTTCTGATTTTCTCTTATACCTTGAAGCAGAGATTGCCATGGGTGACAAGGGAGGAGACAACCATTCAGAAGTGACTGACTTCATTCTTGTAGGCATCAGGGTCCGTCCAGAGCTGCACAGTCTCCTCTTTCTGCTATTCCTGGTTGTTTATGGGATGGTACTTCTGGGGAACCTTAGCATGATCAGCATCATTGTGACCGACTCCCGGCTGAACACACCAATGTATTTCTTCCTAGGCAACCTCTCCGTCATTGACCTCTCCTATTGCACTGTTATTGTACCCAAAGCCATGGTCAACATCCTGCTTCAGAAAAAGACCATATCCTTTGCAGGCTGTGTAGCCCAGCTGTTCCTTTATGCGCTTTTCATGGTAACAGAAGCCTTTGTCCTGGCAGCCATGGCCTATGACCGCTTCATTGCCATCTGCAACCCTCTTCTTTACAGTGTCCGCATGTCAAGAAGTGTCTGCATCCAGCTAGTGGCTGGCTCCTACCTCTGTGGTTGGGTCAGCTCTATCCTCCAAATCAGCGTAACATTCTCTATGTCCTTTTGTGCTTCCCGAGTCATTGATCACTTTTACTGTGATTCCAATCCAATTGAAAAGATCTCCTGTTCTAATATTTTTATCAATAAGATGGTGTCACTTAGCTTAGCTGTTGTCATTATTTTGCCCACCATAATTGTAATTGTGGTATCTTATGTGTACATTGCATCCACAGTTTTGAGAATCCCCTCAACAGAAGGGAAAAAGAAAGCCTTTGCCACTTGCAGCTCCCACCTGGGGGTTGTAAGTTTGCTTTATGGGACTGTCTCCTTTGTGTATCTTACTCCTCCAAATAACCCTGAACTTCGCAAGGTCGCTTCAGTGTGTTATATTTTGTTCACGCCTATGTTGAATCCTTTAATTTATTCCCTCAGAAATAAGGAAGTTAAAGATGCCATGAGAAAAATCTTATCGAAGAAAAAGGCTTAACTCTAAATCGATTTGTACTTGCTTTGTTGTTTTTTGCACTACTTGATTTCTGTCCCCTGATGCTCTAGACTTAGATATTTATCTATTTATCTATCTATCTATCTATCTATCTATCTATCTATCTATCTATTTTTTATGAATTTAGGACAGAGTCTACAGGGTGTACTAGGTCTCACTATGTAGATCAAACTTGTAGTGATCCTTCTGTTTTCAGTCTCCCAAGTGCTGGGATTACAGGCTTGTGCCACCACACCCAGTCTCAATCAGTGCCTCAGAGTGCCCCAGGGGTGGGGCTGGCATGGCATGCTGAGATCGAACCATGGCTGCTGTGCTCTGCCAAAGCAGGTTCTTTAGTCCTCTGAGCTATATGGCTGGCCCTTTAGACTTAGACATTTAAAATTCACTTTAAGAAGAGAAACCTCAAATCCTCAATGTGCTACTCTATGGTACTGATCACTTTTTAAAAGAATGCTCTCCACATACTACCTACTCTTCCTCAAGGTAGTTATATCTGAAAGTTCTGTACACTTGTGAAAGTTTGCTGAACTTCCGCAAATAGCTGTATATGTCTTATTCTTTGTATAATAACATGTTATGTGAATAGTAAAATACAGTGTTGTTTCTCTTCCAGGTATGTCTAAGTATCATTTACATAGAAAGCATCACTGAGTGATTAACTTAGGAATAGTGTGTCCCAACCAGTTTACATGCAATTCACACTTCATATAATTGCAACTATTGTGCTATGTTTTGATGGCATGTTGAACATGTCAGAGCATGTGAATATGTTTAAGAGGCAATGAAAAGGGAAAATAAGTACAGGATCTTGTTTTTACTAAAAAGGAAACAGAAAATTGCTTTTATTTGATTTATTTATTGGTTTTTTTTTCTGTATTTTTTAGGGAAAGGTCTACAGGGTGCTCAGGGTCTTACAGCTCGATTGGACTCCTAGTGATCCGCCTGTTTACAGCCTCCCAACAGCTGGGATTACAGGCAAGCCACCACACCCAGTCTATTGCTGTCTCAGCCTGGGGCGGGGCCGGCAAGGCAGGTCTGGGGCTCAAAGCCCTCCGCCCTTGTGTCTGCTTGCAGGTGCTTTAATCCACTGAGCTATTTGATTGACCCTTGACTTGATTTAAATCAAAACATTTTATACAGTTTTTTTTTTTTTTTAAGGGTAAAGGGTTATCTATACTTCAGTGTAACAGAAACATCTTACAATGTTTATAATGTTTTTCAGGTCAGTCATTACCTTTAGGACAATACAAGTTGTTGATTATAAATCTGTAGTAAGTGAAAGTTGTATGTTAAAAATATTAAGTAGAAGAGAAAATGTTAGTTAAAATAATATTTATATCAACCTGTGCTAACAGTTGATTTGTATGTGTATGTGTACACATACATGTATGTAATTTGTATGTCATTTTGAATATACAGTAACTTGATTTTGAGGTAATTTTTAACATAGATGTCAACTGAGACAAAGATCACTGAGAAAGCATCCTACAGAGTTGACAGGTATCAGGGGAGGCCAGATTTGAGAGAAAATCAAATGAGTGCCACAGTTGTGCAAGTAATTTAAATAATACTCAAGTAAACAATGCTGACAGCTAGTCAATGTCATCAGGCAAAAATTAAATCTAAGCAATACAGTTTGGTTGCCAGTTTTGTCTATATGCTTAGCATTAGGAAAACTCACAGTATGAGGTCATTTTTTGTTTTTGTTTAGGTGGCAAAGTCCCTTTAGTGAATGCATGAATGATATGTATTTCAGTAGGTTAAAGTTTACTGAGCTAAGAGATTTGGGAAATAATTATTCTCATGTAATCCACAGAGATATTAAGTGACTTAATGAATTAACACAGTATTTTTATCCCCTCCATCCTAAGCCTGCCAATCCACCATTTTTCTTGTTGCTCATAGGGTGTCACTCGGCTATAAGAAAGATAAAATGAAGAATTTTATAGATAAATGGATGTAACTAGAAAGACTACTCATATGTTAAATAAATCAGGCCCACATGTGTAAACGTCATGTTGTCTCCCTAGTATAAAAGGTGAAAGTGTACACCATATCCAAAAGTTACGACAGGTACTGTGAAAGGGAAAGAAACTGTCCTAAATGAAGGAACAACTGGGATGAAGGAAAGAAGAAGAGAAAAATAGAAGAGAAAAGTATATAAATATATACACAGGATAAATATATACACAGGATAATAGCATGCTGATTTCTACTTGTCTATTAAAGACAAGTTAATACTCATTTAATTTATTTCTTACCAATTTTGCATACTCATCTGGTAATCTGAATGATTAATTTATAGACAACAATATGCAATAGAACAACTATTATTGAATTCCTATAATCTTGTTTAGTGAAGCTCAATTATTTCTAATTTTTTCATTCTTTTAAAAATAGAAAAAAAATTAAAAAATTTGAAAATGCCACATACGAGCAAATAGTAACAAAATCAATCAGGAAATGATTCTGCAACCTACATTACTACCAGTCTGGAAGTTTCCCCTTTTGTAAGGTTTTTGTTGTTGTTATTGTTGGTTTTGTTTGTTTGTTTTTCATTTTTGGTGGTACCATGGATCGAACTCAGGACCTTGTACTTGCCCGGCAAGCACTTTTTCCACTGAGCTATCTCCCCAGCCCCCTTTTTGTAAGTTTTAATCACTTCTGTTGCATCACCATTAGATGTAGGTTATTGCTCTTTGTCATGTGTATCAAGCATGAGTTTTTAGGGATTATTAGGAAAGCACAGTAAAATAGTGGATAAGAATAAACTCAGATCCATTTTCATCATTTTATATACAGTGGGTTGTATTTTCTGTTTTGTAGAGAAAACAGACTAAGGCATTTCACAGTATAACCTTATAAGTGGCACTGCTTAAACTACTCCAGATATCCAAAGGGATCTGGGAAAGTTGAAACTCCAAGGGTTGCTTTGGAAAATATTACATTCAGATATCTTTTATTTTCTTTCAATTTCCATGCTATTTTTAAAATCCTGGTTCATATGGAACATGACAACCAAGGCCTTATTTATCTCTTTGCTGTTACCTGTGCCATCCAGCTTCTGTCAGTGCAACACACTGCCGTTCCAACATGCTGCTGGCTCTTACTGACACAGTATTTTTGTTTTTCAATCATGCGTGGATTGCTTTTGGAATGCTGCCATAGTCAAGAGAGTTATAAGTTTATATTCTGCAACTAGTAGGTCACTATTTAGAGGTAAATTTAAAACTGTTCATAAAATCCACATAGAGAAAGTTTTGAGTGTATTGCTATGACTTATTTGTACTGCATCATTCATTTTCCCTGATAACATTTTGGACATACACATGTAATTATTGTCCTAAAATATCATGTGATTCATTTATCTTTAAATTTTATGTAGCGTGAACACTTAAGCCATTTATTCCTGTACTGATATGGTGCTTATTTAACATTTATTTTTGCATTGAAATGGTACTTAGTATATTTTCCCTTGCCATGATTTTAAAATTCTCTGTTTTGAGTAATAAGTAATCAGGTAGTAAAAATTCACAACTATAAATCAAAGTTATTAAGTTCAACACTGTAGAATCGACCAAAATGGACCTTTCTCTATTTTGTTTTACATTAGTGTAGTTTCAAATCATTATGGGATTTAAATTTTTATGGTGATTGGATGGAATGTATTATAAGAACATCATATGTATGAATTGGTAATGGGCTCATTATTCTTATGTTTGTGAACTGAGTATGGGACATCACTGTGTCCGATTTCATGACACTGGTACAGATCATCAACATTGTTTTTCTAGGCTGTCATCATTGTGATCTTGTTGAAAGCAAAGCTACTGTAAAAGGTGAGTGAAGAGGAAGGTGAAAGAAGGCATGAGAAAAGAAAAACTAGAGTTTTCAGGAACTGAAAATAACCTGAGAGGAGTTCATGTTGAAGTAGTTTCTTTTCCTTTTAATAGGAAAAATATTTACTTGGTGCCGTTTCTATACCAGTCATACTTTTTTTTCTAGACATTTTATACTAGCTAGTTTCATACCATTATCCTGACTTCTGAGATAGTATTATTACATTCAGTATACCAGTGAAGAGACCAAGCCTTAAGTAAGTTGCCTAGAGTTATCCAGGTGACAGGACTAAGACAACAGTGAGAAGACTAAGATAACTCCATTGGTTCCACATTTCTTTGGGAAATGGGAGGGCCGTTCAGAAAAAGAGAGACTTCACTGGGGGAAATGCATACAGTTTGGTGCTAGACACAGAATAAAAATGGCAGTTGCTGTAGAAAAAGCTATAGGAGGGCAGGAGCCTTTGGCTGCAAAATCAAGAGGAGGCTCCACTACCCTGTTTTGTTTACACATTCCCTGATAATGCTGTTTTTAACAAGAGTATGCCAATAAAGCTGGCCACTATTCTTCACTATAGAGTGGCAATCAGAATTTCTCCACAGTGAGTCTCACCCATCGTGAATACCTTTGTTTGGACCTTGAAGTCTATGAGGGGGGAAAATTGCTAAAATGAGTGCTAAAATGTGTGCGTGTGCTTATGGAAGTATGAATTATCACAATCTAGGTATCATTGGATAGTTAGGTGAATCTGGGTCAGATCCCAGCCACCATTAGATTCTGCAGTTTTGGAGATTTTGAACATTAGAGTGTTTCTTGGAAATGATAGCTTTGTAAAGTCAATAGTACTAGAAAACTTTTATTTTATTTTATTATTTTTTTTAACAAAAGGGCTTTCATAACCACAGTATCCAAAGCATACTGGTTTTGTTTTCACTGATGTCTTAAATAATTAAAAATTTTATAGATGCCTGCTTTGGCAAGTGCAGGGACCAGGGTTCGATCCTGCATGCCCCACTGGTCCTGCTCCCAGGGTTGCTGAGCTGGTAACCAAGTCTGAGCATGGTGATACATGCCTGTAATCCCAGAGGTGGGGAGGCTGAAAACAGGAGGATCACTATGAATCTGAACTGCGTAGTGAGACCCTGTACCAAATATATAAATGAAAAAAAAATTATAAGTGAGAAGAGGGGAGAGTTTAAACTGTCACTTCTGAGTACATTTTTTCTCCTCTCCCATTGAATTGCGGCTTTCAGGGCCTTCCACACACTCATTCCCTGGCGCTCAGCAGTGTTTGCTTTCCTAAGCAACAGTACCATTGATTTGTAGTAAATCAACCATTGTTTTCCTTGACAACCACAGAATTAAAAGAGTGACTCTGAATCATTCCTCAGCAGTACGTAATCTCCTAAGAGGGAATAAGAAATCTACATTACATAAGGTTTTGTTAAAGTGACATGTAAAGGAGATATTTTAAGATTATAGTAATTGCTGAGCAAATGATATCTTTAAACCTTTCCATAATTTTCTGTATACATATTAATAAATATGTGTTTAGTTTCAAATTTGTAAGTTAACTTTATAAAGAAGAATTAGATTATAAAAATTGACAGATATTGCTACCTATTTAGAAATAAAGGGCAATCACACTGGAGGTGGTGGCATATGCCAGTAACCCCAGGACCTGGGAAACTGTGGCAGTGCCATTGCCATGAGTTCAGAATCAACCTGAATGATGTAGTGGTACTCTGTTTTTTTTTTTTTTTAAATAACAATCATTTCCACAATTAATAAATTTTACTTCTACTAAAATAATTCTTCAAAACTTATCACTGCCTTCTCACTAGAAGGTCTTCTTGGTCCTTTTGCTCTTGTTGCTTCTGCTGTCTTCTGCTGCCTTGGACTGTTTCCCTTATGCCATGACACACTGCCTTGGGTCAGCTGATTATGGACTGAAACCTTCACAAAATGTTTTACAGAGGAAGAGGCATTAGAATGGGGCAGGTCCAGCATTTTCCTGTCATAATATATTATATATCGACTATCACAGGACACTTGCTGACACATATCTGTTCTCCAACTATGGGAAACTTAGTGAGCTTTACCCCACCACCGCCACCATTGCAGGAGCCTTGCAGAGGTTCAGCCTTCATCTCTCACCATCACAGAACCCAGGCTGAGCCTGGGACAGCTTTGAGGGCTTTGGTGTGACCTGCTATGAGCCACCAGCATCACAGGAGTTAGGTTGAGCCCTAGACAACAAGGGGAATCTCAGTGACATGGGTCATACTCTCCCTACATTGTGGTGATGGGGCAAAAGAGATTCCATTTTAAGGGAAGGCTACTTAAATTAAACTTACTCCCTTATCCCCTCCCATGTAGCTAATCATAAATCCGCTTAGAGGAAACTAAGGTCATAAAATAGGAATAAATAGTTGTTTGCTATCTTCTGCTGTTACTGTAGATACCTTGCTGAGCTGTGGCTCACCAACCCCCAGTACTGCTGAAGCCATGCTGAGCCCTGGATAGCTTTAGGAGTCTTGGTGAATTTACTCCACTCCTTTCCCTATTGCAGGACCTTTGCTGATCCACAGCTCTCCCCTCAACCACAGCACAGAGGCCAGGTGAACTTGGGTAGCTTATAGAGAACATGTAGAGAATTAAAAAAATCAGACCCCCAAATTCAAAGAGCAAATAAAAAATGGGCATGTGAAATGAATATGCACTTTTCAGATAAAGAAATACAAGTGACAAATATATAGGTAAATGTTCAATGTCACTGTTCATTTGAGAAACACACATTAAAACAACACTGAGTTTCTATCTCTTTTGAAATGAAGGAGAATAAAGCAATTTCAGATCTTCAGCTCACTCAGAACAAGTTCAGGAGGCAAGATCATAAAAGAACTTGGAAGTCACACACGTGAAATTTTGGAAATGACAGCTACTGAGGTAACAAAACAAGTCTATCAGAAAATAGAAGAAAGATCAGAAATAACCTTCAAGTAAAAAAAAAAAAGACAACAATTATGAAAGAATAGCAACACATATAAAGACATAGATTTTTCCAAAAAGGAGAAAAAAAAATGATGGAAACCTTGAATGAACAGTACAGGAAAGAATTAGAATGCATGGAAAAGATTCAGATACACCAAAAATTAAGAATTCCATCAAAAGCTAACAAAAATGCTCCAATAAAACTGAAGATAGATTTTTAGGTATTAAAGACAGCATTGAAGCTAGTGATCATGAAAGAAAAGATCTCTTAAAAATAAGAAGCCAGGAAATAATAATTCAACAGCTATAAGATGATGCAAAGAAAAACAACGTAGGGCTCATAGGTGTCAGTGAAATAGGAGTCAACAACAATGACATAAAAACACTATTTGCAGAGGTAGTAGCATACAGTTGTCCAAGCATGGAGAAAAAAATCTGACATAAAGTTAAATGAGTCATATAAAAGTTAAATGACATAAAGTTAAATCTGAAGTTAAAACTTCAGATAGCCATAATCAAAATAAATCTTCACCTGAACACATAATAATCAAAATCCCAGAAATTCAGTAAGAGAACATAATATTAAAAGCTGTTAGGGAAGTGTTAGTACCAAAGAGCAATGATGGCTGTGTGCCTAGATGTCCAGACTTAGCTTGTATTTATCTTTTGAGTCAGATTTTCATCTTTCTGCAAATTGTGTTAACTACCTCATATTATTCAGATATATTGAGGAATAAATAAAAAAGATGTGGTATTTTTATACAATGAAGTACTACTCAGGTATAAAGAAGACAAACAGTTTTTATAGGTAAATGGAGCAACCAGAGACCATAATCATAAGTGAAATAAATCAGATCCACATATGCAAACATCATATTGTTCCCCAGTGTAAGAATCTGAAAGGGCAAATAAAATCTAAAAGATACAACATATAGTGTGAAAGGGGAAGAATCTCTTCAAGGGGAAGGAACAACTGGGATGAGGGAAAGGAGAAAAGAAAGGAGGAAGCAAAAAAGAAATATATATATATATATATATATATATATATATATATATATATATATACATACACACACACACATAGGATAGCTTGAATAATTATACTGCTGATTTCTTCTGGTCTATAGAAAGAAGTTAATGCTTAAATGTTTTTTTACTTCTTTTAAATTTCTTATAACTTTTTATATTAATTTTGCATGCTTATATCTGGTAAATTAAACAACTAATGTGAAGATAACATTATGCACTATAACATTGTTGAATTCCATGGTCAAATTCCTACGATTTTGTTCAGTGAAATTCTGTATTGTTTCAATTTTTTTTTTTTTTACTAATTTTTACTCTCTTTAAAAAATAAAGCAAGCATGCAAGCAGGTCCAGGGACCTGGGGTTCAATCCTCTGGCCTGCTGTGCTATCCCCACCCCCCAGGGCATGTTGAGATGACAATTGAGACAAGGTGTGCATCTTAGTTACTCTTCTCCTGTTGCTGGAACAAATACCCGACGCTCAAAATGAAGGAAGGAAGGGTTTATTTAACTCACAGTTACTGGAGGTTTCAGTCCATACTCGATTGGCTCCAAGGCAGATGAGCAGATGGCAGAGGGCTGCACTTCATGGTGGTAGATGGCAGCAAAACATTAAGAGCAAATGGGGAGAGTAGAGGTAATAATGGCTACTGAGAGCAAGTCTGTCTCCCTTATATTGCATTCAGGCTATCCATCGCAAGCTGCAAATAGTACTCACACCCATAATCCCAGTGGATCATGAGTTAATCACAAACTCTATATGTCCAGCCCATGACTGCACAAGGGTTTGTGGGGATGACTAGATACAAACCATAATAGCAAGGAACTTAAACAAATGAAAAATTGACAATGTAGATTAATCATCCACAACCACCCAAAGGAAAAAAATAATGTTATTAAATCATGGAATCATTTCTTGAGAATTTCATTACACTTTCAGCTATAAATGTAATCATTATAAATTAGGCCAATTATTTATTTTGCTCCATTTATTTTCTTGATGTGATGATCAAAATATAGAGTTGTTACACTGATAACCAGAATACAAGATGTGGCCAAAACATATAGCAATAAAAAAAAAAAA
>PVJA010034917.1:0-22326 GCA_004027025.1 Myocastor coypus
AGAAGGTTTGGTGTGAGTTTGAGACCAGCCTGGGCTACAAAAGTGAGCTAAAGGCCAGCCTGAACTGCATAGTGAGACCCTGTCTCAAAAAGACAAAAATAAATAAGTAAAAATTAAAATTAAAAAATTAAAAGAGTGATGAGAGTATTTCATTGTAAAAGAATCATTTTCAGTGTTTTCATTAAAAATATTATGGTGTTTCTGGTGTGGTTATGAAGTAATAGTTTTATTTTCAGTGTGCAGAGAGCTGCTCTTTCCTGTGCATGTGTCCTGTTTTTCATCTGCATTATGCCACAGAATTGTGCTTATATTACAAAAAAGGAGGGTTTTTTTTGTTTTTGTTTTTTTTTTTTTTAGTGGAATATATTGCGTGAGAAGTATATAGAAGTAATTTAAAATACAAGAGCTAAATTTATAGATGACTAGAGAAATGGCCTCCACAACATAGTTTTGTCTAAATACTGTTTCTGTATGTAGCTGTAGAATGCATTCACAGTTTGGGCCTTGGTTCCCTTTCATTCTGCCTTTCCCTTTAGGCAGCTATGTCAAGTGACAAAGCTTTAATTCCTTTTTCATATTCGAATGGATGCATAGGGGAAGTGCTTTGTTTTTCCCTGAAGGGAACTATCTTTAAAATGATAGATTTGATTCTTACTCTGATGAAAGAAGGATCTAATTTTAGAATTTGGGACTTGAAATTAAGGAATGTCATTAAGTTGTAGTAAAGTAGTACTTTTGTTAATCAGGTAGGTATTCTTAAGTTTTAAGAAAATAAACTGGGGCCCGGCAGGATGGCTCAGTGGTCTAAAGCGCCTGCTTAGGAAAGCTTGGGCAGCTGCAGGGACCGCGGTTCGATCCTGGGCACCACATGCTGCGCCAGTCCTGCCCTGAGGGCAGGCTGAGCCGGCCATAAAAATAAATAAACACACAAACAAAAGTTCTGAAACAAGAAAAAATAAAAAATAAAAAAAAAGAAAGAAACTGATTTATAATTGATTACATGGGTCAAAGGGAAGAAAAAAGAGTAACTGGAATTGTTTGGCAGGATTGTGTTATGTATTTTATTTTATTTGGCAAGCTTTCCTCCCAGAATGAAATGATAGTTTACAATGTTTTTATTTTTATTTATTTATTTATTTATTTATTTTTAAATAGAAAATAGTACTTTTGGTTGGAATTTCATGGAGGTGACCTTGAGGAAAAAATTTTCATGACTAAATTAGGGTGTTGTATGCATTATGTATACCTGAACAAATATTATCTCAGTACAATCGTAATTTCTAAATATGCATTCTTTTGGTTGTATTAGCAGAAAACTAACAAACAGAAGTGTGGATTTCAGCACTGTCCACCCAGATCCACAGAGGCCACAATGCTGAACGTGTGTTGTTCTTGCATTTAGACATAAACACTTGCAGTGCATGGGGCCGGTGGACCCTCCGTCCTTAGATCGGGTGTATGTGTGAGAAGCACATGCATTACAAAGCCTTCCTGTTTTCTGCATTCCAGAGGATAAACAGCACATGTTTTAGAGATAGGAGAAACTTGGCTAAGACAGAACAGTATAACAGGTCTTTGAACAACTTTTAAAACTATTTGCAAACTTTTTCAAAATGCTTACTGGTTTTTTTCCTTTGGATTTTGGCTATAGACAAAGGAGAATACTTCAGTGTGATGGACTCTCCCATGGAACTCGCAGGATGACAGCGTGTAGTGGAGAGCTAAGACAGGGCAGTTGAAGCTCTCTTCTGTGTATCCGTTAGCCCTGTGCAATCCCTGTGCAATAGAGCGCCTGTCTCTTGCCGTGGCTCTTCGGGTCTACAGGGTGTTTAGGGTCTCACTACTAGATCAGACTCATAGTGATCCACCTGTTTACAGCCTCCCAAGAGCAGGGATTACAGGCGTGCACCCCCATGCCCAGTTTCAATGGCTGTCTCATTGTGCTGTGGGGCAGGATGAAACCCCCACCCCTGCACCTGTTTTAATCCACTGAGCTATTTGGCCAGCCTTTCTTGCTGTAACTCTTAAGAGAACCAAAGAAAAGAAAATGGGTACGTTTTCTATATTTTATTGTATTTCAAAACTGAGTTGATCGCTTTTAAAAGGTTCAGTGGAAATCAAGCAGTATCTCACCTGTTGTTAATGAATGAAAAGAAACTAGACTTACTAGAGCATGACACTCAATGAAAGGTCAATGGATGGAAAAAACTGTCAATGAAGGATGTCTGTCAGAGATAAAGGTGGGAGCACATGTGCCCTTGGCTGAGGTGGTGTTTTCTGGAAAGCCAGACTGAAATTTTATTTAAATTTGCTATGCATTTTAAATACTTGACTCTTTGATTTTGTCTTACATATTAGTTGAATGTATCTGTAAAAATGAGGGCTCTTGTTTTGTTGACAATGTGTCTTACAGGTAGTGTTGTTTGGCACATTTTTTTTTCTTTCTGAGATTGAATTTTTTTTTTTTTCATTGATTTCTATTCCCTACCATGAAATTGTCTAGAGCCACATTCACTTTTAAGGCACACTGAAGTCAGTGACCTAAGATCTGTGTGCTGCTAATCAGTGATAGGCTTGGATGGACCTTGAACGGCCAGCCTGGCTGGCTGAGTTTATGATTGTTATGGAATTGTATCTCTCTGAAATTTGTTCTTCAGAGGGTGCTTGAAAGCCAAGATGCAGCTTTGTTACCAACCTGCAAACTATAATTTCAAACAAGCCAGTGACTATATTTATATTTCAGTTAGTTCATATGTGAACTTTGATATGTGTTACAGGCAAAATATATTTAAAGGATCTCATATCTGTGGTCATGTCAGATCCCCTTCTCTTTTCTCTTTCTCTTTCCCTTTTTGAAACTTTTGAACCATATGCTTTTGGAGAAACAAACTCTTCCATCAGTTTGGGAAAAGGCATGACCGCTGTTAGTTTGGTCCTGAGAGCTATCAGATCACAGTGGTGGGCTAGAACCCCACAGATACGGGCAAGGCTGTCCCTGCATCCAGCAGAGAGTAGGGTTAACTCCACAGGACTGAGGGAAGTACACACATTCTGCCTCTGCTAAGTGTGACTTTTGCCTTTTTTCTTATCTGTAAGGGAGAATAGTAATGGTAGCTACATCACAGGGAAATTGTGAAGATGGAGGAAATACTTGTATTTATAGCAGTGCTTGTCACATGGTGAATTGTCAGTAAATTCTATGACTATTCCATCATTATATAATTTATAAATAATGATTACTTTAAAAATGCAATTCAAGGGGGCCCGGCAGGATGGCTCAGTGGTCTAAAGCGCCTGCTTAGGAAAGCTTAGGTGGCTTCAGGGACCGCGGTTCGATCCCCGGCACCACATGCTGCGCCAGCCCTTCCCTCAGGGCAGGCTGAGCCAGCCATAAAAAAATAAAAGTTCTGAAACAAGAAAAAAAAAAAAAATAAATAAATAAAAATAATTCTTAAAAAAAAATGCAATTCAAGTGGAATTTCCTCAGATCCTCTGGTTTCTCTTTCCCTTGAAAATGTTTACTGGAATATTGTTTTGGTAGATTTAAATGACAGTCCATCCCATGAACTAACTGCAGAACCAGAAGAAAAAAATATATGAGGACAGTTCTTTACCAAACTATTAGGATCACCTAATTTTATGAATGTTACAAGTTAATATTATACAGTTAACTATAGTCAAAATAGTACCTGTCAGTTATGTTGGGTGGATATAAGGAAAGAACGATGAGAATCTTTGCCATTTATTGGTAGAACTACCTCAAGTGGAAAAATTATATTTTACATAACAACTGTGTTATATAATTAAGAAACTGAAAAGGAGCAAAATATGTATAGAAATAAATCTAAATCCAAACACTGGGTACTTATATACCAGTACTGACTGGCTCTCATTTCAAGATTGTCTATGGGCTCTCTTCACAGTATAGAAGTTTTCAGTGGTTCCACTTAGTAGCTCCAGTGGTCCTAGTCTAGCATTGCTGTAAATTTGAATTGCATAGCAATGAACAGGTTTTAGAGGAAATTCCATGGTCAGATAAGTTTGGGAAAGTTTATGTAGCTTAAATACATTAAACGGTTTCTTTGAAGATGTTTTTGGATCCTTGAACATAGTATTAAGTACTGTGAATCTTTCAGAGAAATGGGAAAAATAGTATTTCTCTTACTTTTTTGGACAAATATTCCATTCAATTTGTAGGATAGCAGTGATGTGGAACATATTTTGGGGAAGGTAACCTTACAAGGCTTGCCTTTTTTACTTGGTGTCTAAGGAGATGTAGCTAAATAACCAGCTGCAGATCAAGAGTGGAGAAAGGCCTTATAGATGACCCAGGTCCTATACCTACAAATATACAGCCCGGCAATAATCGCTGACACGTGTGCTCCACACAGAGCACACTTGATGTGCTAACTGAGCCTCTCAACATGAGGCAGCTATGATCGACGTACTCATTGTATAGATGAGGAAGACAGGAGCTAGGAGAGCTGAACAGGACAACTACAAAATGGTGAAGCCAGGACGAGAGCTCAGGCCAAGGAGCTTGTGCTTCTGTTTTCCCTGCCGTGTGATCATGGGACTTGTGTGCATGTACTGTGGCCTCCACATGCTGCGCAGGGGTGGTGTTCCTGGGAGAGAGGGAGCCATGAATTTTGTATGGCTGAAGCCCATGTTTGGAAATTGTAAGAGATGAAACTGTGCAGGTACCCATCCTCAAGGCCAAGGAAATTTCTGATTTTTATAATGAACCTACTCTGTCCATCATATTAGAAACTTCAGTAAGTTTAGGAACCTAAAATGCAGGTAATCAGCCAGTTGGAGGCCAGGAGTATAATCTGATCACTTGCAAGGGGCACGGATGTCAACAACTTCCTGCCACCTGAGCTCACAAGTCTTGGGCCCTGTACTGAGCATGTGCAGAGACCCTGGAGTCCTGCTGGGTTATGCTTGAGGTGAACGTAACATAATAGTTAAGGCTTTCTCCTTCTGTCAGCTTAAGGCTCAAGTAAAGAGGTATTGTAAAAAAGTGGGATCTTTTTTTTTTTTTTTTTTAATAGGACCTAATATATTGTTTCTTACTTTAATATGTTGAACAGAATTATAAATTAATACTACTGTAAATTATAAGTATTCCACATAACTGAAATCTTGGCTCCTGAGTTCAGGCTTATTAAGCAGTGAGCATCTGGATAGCCAGGGGAAAATGTGTGAGAATCTTTTTGGTTCCTGGGTTTGAATTTAGTAGAAGGATTACTTTTACTAGACTGGAAACCCAGGTAAAGACCACCTTCATACTTTTTCCTGAGGTCATGAATGTGCCTGCTCTGGCTGCTTAGCTTCCACCTGGGAGCAGTGGCGAGATTCTACTTGTGGAGGGCCATAGAGCTGATCCTCAGAAGGTCAGGGCTGGAATGAAGCTTAACTCTTCTGCATCCCGGAGTCTTCACACAAGAACTTCCTGTGCTCAAAGTAGCAGAGGTTGGTCAACACGTTTTTCTAGTGCTTAGCAAAGTGAATATATCTATCTTCAGATACCCTCTACTAACCTTGTTTAATTGCCTATGGATTCCAAGGACTTCATAGGCTACTTCTAAGAGTAGAGGTGAAAGTTTTTCTTATCTTTGAAATGAAAAAATATGTATAGTGGAATGAACTTAATTCTAGAAAATTTTTATTTTGAAGTAATTCAATCTTGGTTTAAATTTTTAAAACTTTTTTATTTTATGAAAAAATAAAATTTCATAACCAAAAAGAGAATAACAGTAGTTATTGCACTGTTAAGTATTATCATCAGAGTAATTACTCAGAGTACAAGACGTAAACTAAAAAGATTTTTACCAAAATTCCAGATAATAAAACACTTTTAACTAGTAATATAAGTGAAACACATTTGAATATATATTAAAATATTGTTAAAACAACAGAATGTGTAATTTGCGGCAATTATATGCAGTAGTATACTATGCTGCTTTAAAGAAATATGAATTTGATGCAACTTGAGAAAATAATGTTAAATGAAGTAAATCAGACATACAAGCTCAAATGTCATATGGTTTCCCATATATGAGAAACCATATATGGGGGAGGGGAGAGACAAAGACAGAAGAGCAATAAATAGGAAATAGGGACAAGGTCATATTTTTTTACATGTCCTCACTTCATTTCTATGAATAATTGGCCTAGCTAGCTGCCACTGATTTATCCTCTTTGGGTTCCACAAAAAGAAGACTGCAGAAGGATGGGAAGTGGCAGGGGAGCAAGTGTCGTGGCCTGTGAGGACAGCGGAAAGAGCTGAGCCGTGAGGGTAGCTTCCAGATGTGCACACCCGTGTTGTGGCCGCACATGCTGAGGCTCAGCGCCGGATAACTCATCAGGTTTAGCGTTGGCCGCCATTGAGAGGAATTTGTGCACAGCGGTATCCACTTGAATATAGGAGATGAGATTTTTGTTATTGAAACAGCTTCATCACAGAGTCAGAGAAGGCTGATTTTTACTTTGTGCCTGGTATAATCTTATAATGTTTATTCTCAGGTGGGTTTGCTGAGTTCTCTCGTTGTTTCCCTGGCCTCTGTGAAGGAAAATCTACTCTAGTCCCTACCTGCATTTCTCAGCCTTGCTTACCTGTTGCCAACATTGGGCCAACCCGAATTCTTCCCAATCTTTATCTTGGCTGCCAGCGAGACGTCCTGAACAAGGTGGGTGCTTTCAAAATATCCTTCACTGCTGGGTTTATTGGTAACAGCTGGAAAAACAGCACTTGCCCATTAACTGTCATTTGAAATACACTGCAGTCCCAGAAAGGAAGTGCACTGTTCTCAGTGTGCCTCCCCAGCTTAATGGTTACATCATCTTTTGGAGTGTTATTTTGTTTGATGTTATTTATTGCCACAGGAAATCCAAACTGTGGTCATATTTGCTTGTTTTCCTCATAGGTTCAAGAAACCTGAACTGGGATAGGCTTTTTAGCCTTATTAGGCTAATGTTTAGCCTGTTAGCCTTTTGTTTCTTATACCAATTGGGCACATGCAGCAAGGCTAATTCTTTCACATTTAGAGATGTATTTACTTGTTGCAGCACAGTGGAAGGGAACTCGAGCGGGCTGCGATCAAAGAAGGCTCTCCTGAAGACCTCTGGGCTGGCGGGGTGGGAGGGGAAGGTATGGTGAGAGTGGTAGGTGCTGGTGAAGATCAAGGCTTGAGAGTAGTCGCTGCCAGCACTGTGAGGTCTGGTTGGAATGGCTTAGAGAAGTGAAAAGAGGAGACACTGGGCTGGAGAGATAGCTCAGCAGTCTGAGCACCTTCCTGCCAAGTACAAGGACCCAGGTATGATCTCCAGTACTGCATGCCAGCCAGTGAAACCAGATGTGGTTGCGCATATCTGTAATCCTAGTGCTGTGGAGGCTGAGACAGGAGAATCACTACAAATCCAAGCTGCATTGTGAAAACCTGTAATAAATGATTTTTTTTAAAAAGGGAAGAACATGGATTCTTGCTGAGGAGATGAGCCTCACAGAGCAGGTGCACACTAATAGAGGACTCTAGATTAGATTGGAAGCTCCATGTATAATGGTACATTCTAATAAGGGACCTATAATCTGGCTCCAGTTAATGTGCTTTCAGCTGTAGTCAATGATGCTATTAAACAATGCTTTTATTGCCTAGGAAAGAGATTTCTCTTTAAAACTTCTTAATACATTAAAAAAACCACAAAACTTCCTAATTCGTCGCAAGTTCAAAAGGCAGTTGGAAATCTTACTGCAGCTATAAGTAGTTTCAAATGCTACTTTCCTGTGCAAAGGGCTGTAGCTGCCCTTAACACTTTCTCCCTTGGTGATGAAAGCTTTTGGGCTGGATCTCTTTTTTTTTTTTTTGTCTTTTTGAGACAGGGTCTTGCTATGCAGTTGAGGCTGGTCCTGTGCTCACTTTTGTAGCCCAGGCTGGTCTCGAACTCGCACCAATCCTCCTGCCTCAGCCTCCCAAGTGCTGGGATTACAGGCATGAGCCACCACGCCCGGCTTGGGCTGGATCTCTGTCTAGCATGCTTTCCCAGAAGGGAAAAAAAAAAAAAACCTGTCTTTGGGCAGCAATGAAGTCTCATTTAGGTTTGTTCTTACTGTGAGAACTGCCTGTTTGAGATTTGATAGCTTATGCTTGTATGGAACCTTTCAGGTGGGGTCTCAATGTCTTTGAGTCTGTGATTATTATTACTTTTCTTTCAGAGATAAGCAACTTCTTGTCTTTTTGAGGCAGGGTCTTGTGCTCACTTTTGTAGCCCAGGCTGGTCTCGAACTTGCACCAATCCTTTTGCCTCAGCCTCCCAAGTGCTGAGATTAGCCACCATGCCCGGTTCGAGATAAGTAACTTTACTACAGAAAAAAGTTAATTTTCCTCAAGCAACATGCTGCATTCTTGAGGCAAGGCCAGTGATAGTTTAGTCTTCAAATAAGAAAATAAAATTCCTAGTGACAGATCCTGTTTCAACTGGCAAGCCTTACACAGTTAGCAGGTGGTTACACAAAGGTGACTTCTGTTACTTTTGACATTAAATTAGATGGCACATTTGTTTTGCTCTATACTTTTTTTCATATTTAAGAAACATAAGTCAATTCACAGCTTTGTTGAATGGCTGTACGGCGAGAGGAGTTAAACTGGACCTAGACTTGAGACTAGGGAAGCAGTGGTTTTGTTTTGCTGTGCCTTCGAGTCTTTCAGACACACAGCAGGCAGCATCTGGACAGTGCTGGTGGGGGAGACAGGCCTCAGGACACTCCTGGGCAGCGCTGTTGGGAAGCTTCCAGAGGGACGTGTGGACCCGGAGATGCAGGAGGTAATGCTGGAAGGCAGGCAGCTTGGAGTGCCGAGCTGGAGTTGGTACCAGAGGAAGGCTTTAGTTCTCCTTGTGGTTTTCTTTCAGAATCCTTCCTTTTGATTTTTACTCCAAGCTATACTATTTCGCTATATTGTATTCATGAGACTCTTTTTTTTTTTTTTTTTTTTGAGACAGGGTCTTGCTATATAATGCAGGCTGGCCTTGAACTTGTTTATGGAGCCAAGGCTGGCTTCCACCTGAGTGCTGGGATTGCAGGCATGTGCCACCACACCCTACACACCTTTGTGTCACTGATATTCAAGCAACTGCCTTATATACAGTACAGTCTGTCATCAGTGGGACTGCTTATTTTCTATGCTTGTAGCATCGCATCTGGAGTATGTCGATGCATAGAAAATTCCTGGGACAGGCTTTTAACGTACTTTGCTGACATGTTATTTTAGAAAGACTAATAAATTAGTGACCAATGCTGTTTTTAGTCTTCAATTTCTAAATTTTAATAGAGTGTGATGTATCATTAGAGAAGATAACATTTTAGCACATCTTTAAAAAACTTTTTTAAGTGAACATACCTCCTAAAAGCTTTCCTCATGCTGGTTAGTCAGAAAACTCAACAAATTTGAGAAACCCAGGGAAAACAGTCTTTCACAAATTCAGAAATGAATAGAATATAAATGAATGACCTTTGGCTGTCATAAAATGAAAATGTGTAAGAAACAAAGATTCTTTATCAAAAGACACTCACATACTAGTTACTAGATCCTGACTTTAATCATTTGAAGGATCATGGTTCATTCATCAAATACGCATTTGCATCAAATATGCACTATGTGACAGAGTTCTGGGCTCCAGGATACCACAGTAAATGGGATAGAAGTGTCCATTTTCATGAGCTTTTCACCTAGAGGAAAAGAAATGTGACAGTCACCATAGTAAGTAGGTAAGCTCTCCAGTGCTGTTTATTATTTATTACCTATGTATTATGGTGACAAGAGCTTTGAAGAAAATAGAGCAAGAGGCAGGGAGTGCCTGTGGGTGTGGGCTGAGATAAAAGGGGTGGTAAAGAAAAGCCCTGGTGAGATAAGAGACATTTAAATGAATGCATGGAGGGGGCAGAGACCATGCATGTGGGAATCTGGAGGAAGAGCAGTATAGGGGAAGACTAGTGCAGGAGACCAAGGCAGCTGGGGCAGAAGGAGGCTGGCGAGTGGTGGGAGTACAGCGGGAGGAGATAAAGACTACAGTATGTTGTGGGCTTTGCAAAAGTGTTGGCTTTTACAGCCAATACATGTTTAAAGCCATGGGTTCAATTCCCAACACAGCCCAAAGAAAACTGTTAGCCTTTGGCAGCATGGTAGTGCACACCTGTAGTCTCAACTACTGAAGAAGCTGAGGCAGGATGATCACAGGTGTGCCAGCCTGAAACTTCCCAGCATCTCAAGAACTCAAAGATGTTAGCTTTTACTTTGAAACACAGAGTCCCTAGAATGCGCTGGGCAGAAAAGTGATGTGATTTGGTTTGCTTCTGCTTCGAGGGTAGGCTGCCTTCCACATGGGCTATGTGGTAGTGGGAGGGAATCATGGCCATAGCAGTGGGGATAAGCAGCTGGATTTGGGTTACTCTTGAACATACAGTTAATTATGGTACAGATGTAGAGGTGCATGAAAAAGGCATTTGTCAAAGAAACCAGGAGATGCAGTTGCCACAGAAAAGCCTGTGGGAAGAGCAGGACAGTTGCCATGGACATGCTGAGCTTAAAATGCCTGTTACACTTCCAGGTGGATAGGATGAACAGGCAGATGGGGACATGAATTCAAGATGATGTCCCTGCTGGAGGATGTACAACTGCAGGGCCATTAACATACAGACAGCATTTAAGACCAGAAATAGCTGGGGCTATTAAGACAGAAAATACAACTGGAGAAAAGGACTGAGCTATGGGATCCGCCAGCCTTAAAATCTGGGGAGTTAAGGAGGATACAACAGATGGTACTTAAAAGTAAATACTGAAGAAGAAAGGAAATCAAGAGATTGTAAAAGTCCAGAAAACAAAAGGGTTTTCTAGGAAGATAGAGAAGTCAGGTGCACCATGGAAGGTGGGACTGAGAGCTGGTGATCGCACGCAGTCTGGCAGAGTCACAGTAAAAACCTGAATGGGGCAGGATCAGGAGGTAATAGGAAGATAGCAAGCCAGTGGAAGCAGCTCTGTTAAGAAATTCTGCTAATAAGAGTAGCTAATATGTGGAGCAGTAGCTGGAGGAGAAAATGGAGAAGAGCTCCTTCGAGATGGGAGAAATACTGCTTGGTTTTGATTGCTGATAAAGAGAATGACCCAGGAGAATGGAAGACTGCTGTAGGAGAGAGGCAGAGAATAGCTAGAGCCGCATCCTTAAGAAAGGGAGATGGATTTCCTCAGCAGTAGAGGGCCTGGCCTTAGGGGTCTGGTCTGCTGCATCCATAGTGACAACCAGAAAGGCAGAGTACGTAGGCGTGCTGGCAGAAGAAGTGTGGCGCTGGCAGTCTACCAGAAGCTCCTTTTGATTGGAGACAGGATCATCTGTCAGCTGAGGATGAGGAAGGACACCTAGGGAGTCTGAAGAAAAAGGGAAATGGGTGGAATGGCAAATTGGAGGGGGAACGGGAATGGACTTGGGAAATGGAGTGCCGAGAGGCAGGTGAGAGCAGGGGTGCAATGGTCTTTCCCTGCCCTGTCCAGCTGTCCAGGTGCAAATGCAGATGAGGGGGAGAACTAGTTCTACCTGGGTTTGGAATTCTGCCAATGCAGTGTGAAGAGGTGATAAAGGGGCAGAGGAATTGAGCAACAGAGTGAGACAGTGACAGAAGACAGATGTGAAGATGAGACAGGAGTGGGTAGGGCGTGAGATTGTACAGGAGCTGACAGGTTCCAGGTGTAGTGATCTGGGTTAGCACGAGCTGCAGAGAGGGAGTGGGACTATGCCATGGAGGTTACAGAGGGGCTGTGGGTTTTGATAGTAACACACTCCAGGCCAGCCTGCACTTGGGGGAGCTAGCAGCCCTGGCGACAAGCTCAAAGATCTGCAAGCCGCAAGGAGCCAGGAGGCTCCCTGACAGCCAGAGCAGGATTTCCCTCGCCAGTCACAGGGATGCACTAGCACAGTTAGCATAACGATGAGCTAAATATGTAACAGCACAGGATGACTACTTCTTAGTTAAACATGATGTTTAATTACAGGACAGAATATTCAGTTTTGTGTGTTTTATACAACATGCCAAAACAAAACAAAGTGGTTATATAAATATCTTATACTTTAATAAGACAGTGATATCCATTTATGAATACAAACAATTCGTAAAATACTCATTCTTCGTAATTGTAGTTCTGTCTCACATCTGCCATTAAAACATTAAACTGCTCTATCCACGTGTATGCATGCCCATTAAAAAATCAAAAATTAATCAGCAAGTAGGTAGAAGAGTTATGTTAAACTTCAGAAACTTCCTTAACTGCTGGCTCTTCCATGTCCTAAGCAAGAGGGGAGTAGGCTGCTTGGCTGGAACATGCCTGCCTCCACCGTCTGAACAGTACTTGCTGGAGTGGAGTGAGTTTCCTGTTTGTAGTCATAATTGCATACATCAATAAAATATTACATGTATTAATGAAATGTAGGTGAGGAAAAACAGTTGTGTCTGTATGACCTAATTAAATGCTTTGGAAAGATTCAAGAAAAAGGCTTTTCTCTATCAAACAAGATGGGCATAAGCAACTGTAAAATACTTAGTAGGTCATAATGATCTCAAGGGCTGCTATATTGACAGTTTCAGAAGTTCTTGTTATTCATAAAAAAGTGGAGATTGTGACAGCTGCACATAGGGATTTGCCTAGGAACTTGTCAGCTAACCCAGAGAAGAAATAGTTCAGAGTCCTGTATCAGAAACTAGTGAATGAATGGGCCTTTATTTGTTTTAGGTTAAAATAATGTTTCAAGTACCTATCTGTCATTTTTAATGTTTTAGTCACTTAACTTTTTCTACTGATGAGGAAGCACTTATTTATGGAATTTAGTAGCCAAATTATATTTAAATTTTTCATGCAATATTAGTGTTTTTGTTTTAAAAGTTGGCCTTATTTTATCAAGTCTCATATTAATAAAAACGAGAGCTTCAGGGAGCAACTATATAATAACTGTCCTAAATAGATCTTAAGAGCTAGTTTTTATTAATGAAATTATATTTACCATTGGAATCATTTGTTTTCATTACATTTTTGTTTTAAGTATTTTGTTAGAGATAATAGCACTCAGATACATTATTTCCTCCTTTTGCCAGATTGCTTTATCTGAAATAAATTATGAAGTGCATCTTTTGAGGCACACTTTTATAAGTGAAGAACACTTGTGTTTCTTTGCTTTTTCATGGTACTGGGTTGAACCCAGGGTTCTCATCCTGGCTCTTTTTCTTTCTTCACTTTTTTTTTTTTTGAGACAGGGTCTCGCTATGCAGTTGAGGCTGGTCCTGAGCTCACTTTTGTAGCCCAGGCTGGTCTCGAACTCCCACCAATCCTCCTGCCTCAGCCTCCCGAGTGCTGGGATTACAGGCGTGAGCCACCACGCCCGGCTTCTTTTTCTTTCTTTCTTTCTTTTTTCTGTCTATTTTTCTTGAGACAGGCTCCCCCCCCCCTTGTTTCAGAACTTTTGTTTGTTTATTTTTATGACCGGCTCAGCTTGCCCTGAGGGCAGGGCTGGTGCAGTATGTGGTGCTGGGGATAGAACTGCGGTCCCTGCAGCCGCCTGCAGGCACTTTAGACCACTGAGCCATCCTGCCTGGCCCTTGAGACAGGCTCTTGCCAAGTCCACCAAGGTTGGCTCCAGGGGCAGTCCTCCTGCCTCAGCCCCTGGGCAGTGAGATCACGGTCTGGGCCACCACAGCAGGCACACTGAGGCTTCTCACACACGTCTAAGCTTCTGCTCTCTCACATCTTCCAGCCAGCCTGGCCATAGCAGTACCATTGCAGTTTGCCTGAGATAGAAGCCGTGTGAGGTGAGCATGCTTGTGAGCAACAGGTCCTATCCTGCAGAAGATGCTGTACACATGGCAGAACGACTGGCATGGTCACATCCGGGACTGCAACTGAGGAGATGAGAAAAAAAGGGCAAAATACACAACCTAGATAAACCTTAAATAACCATCTGTCCTGAGTCACTCCCAAGTCTTCTCTGAGTTTGTGACCACAATGCTGCTTTACTGCCTTCTACTTTATTAACATTAAAACGAGCAACACCAAATGGAAGTAGGACTGTTTAGTTTCATACCTTGTTTAATGAAGAACTATACACGTGCATATGCTAGTGCTTTAGTATGTTCCATCTAATTTGCTTTGGAGGACACTCTGGGAGAATATGGTCATGAAGGAGGGAGATTCTGGCAATGAACATGCCTGAATTTGACCTTGTGGGCTCCCAAGACTCTGGAGATATCATGTACCAGCTAAGCCTCAGTTTCCTCACTTGGAAAACGAGGATGATCACAGTGGGTGTGAGAATTCTGTGAGGCCTGCACACAGCAGGCATCTTTAAGTATCAGGTGTCGCTTTCCTACTACAGCATCATGCTGCAGTGTCACACTACTAGGCTCTAGCAAAGGAGCGCATATTTCCACAAAACAGGTCACTAGTGAGGTGTCTGAAGTGTGCACTATTAAATGTTTCTGTGGGAATCAGATGTGACTTTTATTGACATGTGTCACCCTCAGAGCCGCCCATTTCCTATAGATTGTGTACAGGAGATATCACTGCCACTCTCTTTCCCACTTTTGAGAAACTCCTGTCACATCATTATTACCAAATTGGGGGATGGAATGTTACTATTTCCATTTTTTTTTTCTTGCAGTACTGGAGAATTGAACCCAGGGCCTTGTATATGCTGACCACTTACCAGTGAGATATACCCTCAGCCTTTTTTTCAGAACCGGGGATTAAACTCAGGCCCTTGTGCTTGCCAGGGAAGCACTGAGTCTATTGATCTATCTCCCCAGTCCCAATTTTTACTCTTTTTTTTTTTTTTTTGCAGGATTGGGGTTTGAACTCATGATGTTGCAGTTGCCAGGCAGGCACTTGTGCCACAGGGTTATCTCCCCAACCCATCCCTCAACCTTTTAAATTTGTATTTTGAAGGGCCAGTGAGATAGCTCAGTAGACTAAGCACTTGCTTAGGCAAGCACAGGGGTCTGATTCAATCTCTGGCACCACATGCTGCACGGGCACCACCCCCAGGTGACCAAGGCATGGTGGCCTGTGCCTGTAATCCCAGCACTGAGGAGGCTGAAAACAGGAGAATCTCTAGGAGTCTGAGCTACATAGTGAGACCCTATAGACCTTGTGCCAAATACATTAAAAGAAAATTGTATTTTGAGGAAGTGTCTTGCATGTTGTCCAAATTGGCATGGAATCTGCTACGCTCCTTCCTCAGCCTTCCTACTACCTGGATTAGAGCAGGCCATTACACCCAGCTTCCCTTTTAATGTAATGAATCTGTAGTACTCTTGGTAGAAAAAAAAAAAAAAAAAAAAAGAACATGGTGAGGGGAAGACACCTATAACCCTGGCACTGTAGAAGGGTCAGGTAGGAGGATCATATATTCTAACGCTGCATGGCAGTATAGTGACTTAGCAAGATACTGTCTCAACATCATAATTTTTTTTTAAAAGGAAGAAGGGCCATGGATAAAACTCAGGGAAGGTCCTAGGTTCCATCCTCAGCACTTAAAAATAATAAAAGGGGGGGCCCGGCGGGATGGCTCAGTGGTCTAAAAGCGCCTGCTTGGGGAAGCTTGGGCGGCTTCAGGGACCGCGGTTCGATCCCCGGTACCACATGCTGCGCCAGCCCTGCCCTTGGGGCGGGCTGAGCCGGCCATGAAAATGAGTGAATAAACAAACAAAGGTTCTGAAACAATAAATAAATAAATAAAAAAAAAAAAAATAATAATAAAAGGGGGTGTGGGGGAGGTGGCAGGAGGAGGAAGGGTTCTCTAGTTGTTAAGAATGTGGTTTGAAGAGAAAGGCACTGGAAACTTCAAGAGCTCCCTGGTGATGTTTTAATTGTTTTGGTGAGCCATGGTCCCTGAACAGTGAATAATAAAGAAGGGGCCCCTGGAAGAAATGGTAAATAACAGAAGAGTCTGGTAGCCATTCAGATGGGAGTTAGGAGAAAGAGTAGCCTGGTGATTGATTTTCTAGCTCAATTGGTGGGGTGATGCTGTTACCATAAGCTAATTTGGGGATTACAAAGAAGAAACTGGAGTTTGGGACACAGGAGGGAAAGGCATTATTAATCTCTGGCATTTTGAATTTGAAGGGATATCCTAATATCCAGTAGGTAGCAGGGAATTTACGAGATGTAAATTCTTACATACAAAACACACACCCGTGGTGCATGGAGCAGACAGTTAAAGCTTTGGAAGTAGATGCTATTTTCAAAAAGAATACTAGGAGAATGCCTAGAACGGAATCTTAGAGAATAGCCAAATGTTCAGCACGGGAAGACGTCCTTGTGCATGCTCTGAAGTCATATAAACAATCGGTTTGCTTTATAGTTTGTGCGCTTTCTAGCAATGGAGATAATGGAGCTGCCTATATTAACATTATGTGACCTTCAGGCATACTTATTCAACAGCCTTTTTTTTTTTTTTTTTTTTTTGCTATCAACTTGACTACTATTTTGCTGAGTTTTGAAGTTTCTCTGATGTGAATGATTATCTTAAGGAAATTAGTAATTTCTTAAAAAATTTTTATTTGGTACAGGGTCTCACAGTGTAGCTCAGACTTATAGTCATCCTCTTGTCTCAGTCTCTTCAGCACTGGGATTATAGGTGTGCTTCTCCACATCCGGTTTCAGTAGCCAACACAGCACTTGGTACCAAGGATCAAATCCAGGTCCTTGTGCTTGCCAGGCAGGCACTTAGACCCCCAGGTTATCTCCTCAGCCCCGGAAAACTAATAATTTTTATAACATTAATATTAATCTTTGGGGCCCGGCGGGATGGCTCAGTGGTCTAAAGCGCCTGCTTAGGAAGGCTTGGACAGCTTTAGGGACCACGGTTCGATCCCTGGCACCACATGCTGCGCCAGCCCTGCCCTTGGGACGGGCTGAACCGGCCATAAAAATGAGTGAATAAACAAACAAAAGGTTCTGAAACAAGAAAAAATAAATAAAATAAAGTAAAATAAAAGTATTTAAAAAATATTAATCTTTCAAAATGGTGATGTGGATACATTACTATAGTCACATGAATTGTTTTTTCCCTTCACAGGAGCTGATGCAACAGAATGGGATTAGTTACGTGCTAAACGCCAGCAGTACCTGTCCAAAGCCTGACTTTATCTTGGAGTCTCATTTCCTGCGAGTACCTGTGAATGACAGCTTTTGTGAGAAAATTTTGCCTTGGTTGGACAAATCAGTAGATTTCATTGGTAAGTAGCTTCAAATAGCATTCCATGTCTTTGGTTACAGTGTCATGTAGAGATGAGGCCTCTCTCCCTCCTTTTATCTTTAGAGGAAAGAAACCTACTTCAGAAATGTCAGAGCTCTGACATTTCAACACATGAGCTTATTCTTTTAGTGGTCAAGGTGCCATGCTAGCCCTAAGGGACTAGCCTGGTGACCTTCTGGTTGTGAATAGCTTCGAAGTTAACCCTCACAGGTCTGTGACTGTGTGTTGTGTTTGAAAAACCAATGAGGCTTCTGGAGTTAAAACTCTACCTTTCCCCTTCACATTTGTTCAGTGAAACTTTGTGAGAGCCCCTGTTGCCTTGCTGCTAAATCTTTCCTAGAAAAAAATCACAATTCTGTGAAAAAACATTAACCTCATTACATTTAAAGTCTTTTTTTTTATGACATAAGAGGTCTGAGCCTCTGTTCATATGTTAGTTTTCTTTTGGGTTTAGCAAAATTCCAACCCAGACATGCACAGGACCGTGCATACAGGCCATCTCTTAATGGTGGCATTAGCAATTGATCTGTCCCTTCCTTTGCTTTGCTCTGGGGCCTGCTCCAGAGTTCTCGCCCCTGGGTGCTGCCATGATCCTGTGGTACCTCGGCATCAGATCTGGTAGGAAGCTGGCAGTGTGTATTGGAGGTGCTTTCACTGGAGCATGGCTGAGCACAGGCAGAGATGGCTCCCTCTTGAGCAGTGTGACCCGGTGTTGTCACTGGCTGAGGGAGGAATTACTGTTTTCCCCCAGCCACGTAAGTTTGAGCACTCCATGCTTGAAGACTGAAGTGGTTTCTGTAATTAAAAATAAAAGTACCAGTTCTTTTTATAAAGTGAAACTATAATTAAGCCTCTGCTTTGTATTTTATTTGAGAGGAATTTCTAGCAGTACCTTCAGAGTGCTAAGTAGTTCTGAAAAAGTTCTCTTCAAGATTGCCAAGGGCTTTCATTGTCAAGAACTCATTCCATTAAACATGTGAAGATAAACAGCTATTGTTTTATGTGAATTGCTACAAAGATTTACAATATGAACTCTTCTAGCTGTTATTTCCAGAAAACGTGACCGAGTAACACTCCATTTTTTGGCTCTTCGGGCGTGCAATAGTATGGTTAATGTTCTTCTTGCATGCCTTAACTGACCCAGAGATATTTGGCCCTAGTTTCAGCTAACAGCACTTAAAAATTTATCTAGAAGGAAGAGAATGTGATCCTGTTGTGACAGTTTATCCACATTTAATGTGCTTGGTCCTATTTACTGCAGTCACTGTTGTGTTCCACTCAGATAACACACGGCAACACTTTCTCATTTCCTTGTTCCTGGCAGGCGACAGTTGCTAGTAGTCTCAACATGGTGCTTTCAACAGTGGCAGTCACGGCAGGTGTATGTTATGAAGGTACACCCCTACTTGATAACTGATGGCTTACAGAATTTTTGTTGTTGTTATTTGAATTTTATTAAGTCTGTGAGTTTGGCAGAAGACCTCTGCTTGTCATGGAGTGTTCTCTTAACAGGCAGCAGTCACTCTTGACCTGCTGTGGTGTGAGGTTCTCATGAGGTGCTGCTGGCTGCTTCCATGTTCCCTACTAATGCCTCAGTACCTCGGCCCTTGCCTGCCTCCCCCACACCAGACCCATGACTGGTGCTAGGCAATGTAGGGAGGTCATTAAGATCATGGACTTTGGAGCCAAACTGAACTTAGTCCCTGTGTCCCTAGCTGTTAGCTAAGTGGTTTGGAGCAAGGTACTTCAAACTTGTGTCCCTATTTCCTGAACTGGAAACTTGAAGATACTACACCTACCTTATAGGGATGTACCACACCAGGTACTAACGTAGCTAATGTATGTACATTGAACACCTTGCAAAGTAGTTGGCTTATTTATTTATTTATTTATTTGGTGGAGGGGTCTTGCTATGTTGCCCAGGCTGGCTTGAAACTCCTGAGCCCAAGCAGTACTCTGGTGCAGTTGGGATCCAGCAACCATCACCATGCTCAGCCACTAGTATTTTTAGGGTTGTCATGAGGATTAATTTGTCACCTGTTAGTACTGCCTTCTTTTTAGCTCTGGTATTTTTGTTTTTGCTAAGTTCTTGGTTGTGTGTAGTCTTTTCCTTTGAATTTCTGTCACATCTGCCTGCCCTTTGTGTCCAGTTATACTATCACTGACTTCTTGTTTTGGAACCTGCAGTGGTCCCTTACCCTCCTGTATGCAAATGCACCCTCAGCCCAGCTCCACCACGGTTCCCACCTCTGGAGCCTTCTCCCTCACTTCCCACACAGTTCTCAGTGGAGTGTTTTTCTTGCCTCAGGCTCTCTGGCCACATTCTGGCCTCTCAGCCAGGTTGACTCAGCCTAGCACTCATGTCTGCCAGAACCAGGGGGCCAACGATCCCCTTTCCAGTCTAAACACCTTTTCATTGTCAACAGTACATTGTCAGAACAGTTGTGAAAGCAAAAACAACGCAAGCACAATGCACAAAATTTGAAAAACAGAAACCTATCACCTAAACCTATAACCTTGATGTTATAAAATGTTCTTGGCATTTTTATTTCCCTCCAACCTCTTTCAACTTTTCCATAAAGATTGCTTTTTTACAGTATATATCAGCTAGCCAGTGTGACCTGTGTGCACACTGTGAGCCTGACACGAGGTCCTTTGAAGGAACATTAGAACCTGGAAAGACACACATTCCAGGCCCTCTTGGTCCAGTTTTTGAGTAGCTACTTGGAATGACGATACTATGGTGAACACTTGGGAGAAAAACTTAAACAAAACCTAGTTTTAGTAAGTTTTTGAAGTAGTTGACAATAAGGATTTGGGACCAAAAGACATATTCATGTACATTAATTTTTTTTTTTTTTTTTTTTTGGTCTTTTTGAGACAGGGTCTCGCTATGCAGTTCAGGCTGGCCTTGAACTCACTTTTGTAGCCCAGGCTGGTCTTGAACTTGCACCGATTCTCCTGCTTCAGCCTCCCAAGTGCTGGGATTACAGGCGTGCGCCACCACGCCCGGTTTCATGTACATTGAGATGGAATGAAAGGAAGCAGTTGGAATTAGGAAAGGGACAGTAGTTGCAGCTGAATTGCTATTTCCTACTGAAATTAAGTGGAAATATCAGCTCTGAGCTTCTTAGCAGCTAATGCAGAAGCAGGGCACTGAGTAGTATGGGCCAGTGCTGTCTAGTTAAGAGGAAGACGGCGTAGGCAAGAGGTTTACTATACACTGATTAATGTACTGTTTTGTATAGTGCTGTAACCTTTCAGTGTTGCATCGTCTTCTTTTGTGCTGTTCTTTTTTTATCTAAAAGGAAAGTGCATTCATGTACTAGGCAAACTTGTAGGTAGTTTTATAAAAGAATGAGTACAGTGGTGCCCTCACTGTACTGTTCATGAACTCAAATCTCTCCGTGATTCTGATTGCAGACAAAACTGGACAAGAACTGAATCAAGTTTGCCCGTAAAGTCAATGCTGAGCCTAACTTGGTTTGATTCCTATCTAATTCAGATTGAGCCAGAATCTTGGAAAGGTTCATGAACTGAAGCACCGCTGTATAGTATATAGGCTAGAAGCTTGTACTATGCATAACAGGCAGCGGGGTTGGAGTAGCCTTGTATTAGTTAGCTGCAAGAGTTGTAGATTCCTTGCATACTGGTTAACTTTATGAATTCTGATGTAAGTGTTGATACACTCTTGGTGTAACAGTTAACACAAGAATGAAAAAGAATGAGCTGTAATCACAGCACTCCGAGAAGGTGCAGCAAGAAGATTGCAAATTTCAGGTCCAGCCTGGATAAGTTAGCCAGACCTTGGCTGAAAATAAAAAATATAGGGCTGGGGACAAAGCTCAGTGCAAAGGCCTTGGGTCCAGTATGAAAAAAAGAAAGAGAAAGGAGGACAGAAGATGGAGGAGAGCATTTCAGCAGCTTTTTGGCTGAGCACACACGTAGCCGGGAGCAGAGATGCCAAGTGCTGCCCGGTGCTAGTGCTCCCCGTCTGTTTAGCATCAGTTTATCTGCTCCCGTAGGAAATGTAGATGGTGGTGCCCTTGGAATCTGCCTGGTTTTTGGTTCTAACGAAGCATCTGTGACTCTTTCTACTGTGGTACAGTGACTTCAGATGATGCAAGAAGAGCACAACTTCTGAGTGTCAGGGGGGGTTAAAGGGCCCCTTAGTACTGGCGTGACTTAGGAACCCAAACCCTGATGCACACGTGGGTTTTCATGAGTTTAGCAAGCTGAGCCACTTTGTGACATACAGAAAAGTTTCCTGAAAAACACAGTCCAGCTTATAAGTGCACTTGTATGAATTTCAATATTTTAAAAGTAATGTTGGCTGGGGTGCATGCCTGAGTGGTACACTCATGCTTGAGAGCCTGAGTTCGATCCTCAAAGTTAGGATTATTTATGTATGTATGTATGCATGTATGTATGTATGTATTTATTGGCTTTTTGGGACAGGGTCTCACTATGCAGTTCAGGCTGGTCTTGAGCTCACTTTTGTAGTCCAGACTGGTCTCGAACTTGCACTGATCCTCCTGCCTCAGCCTCCTGAGTGCTGGGATTACAGGCGTGCGCCACCACACCCGGCAAAGTTAGGATTTTAAAAAGGGCTGATGCCTTTTGAGTTATGCCATGATGTCAACTGTGATTCAGTCGCTTCCCCCTTCCACTCTCCTTTGTTTCTAAATAGCAATATATGTTGCATGTATTTACATATATTTGAAATGAAAATAAATTTTTAAATGGGGAAAAACTCAAAGTATCAGATAACATGAGGAAAACAAAATTAGCTATGTCTTAGGTGTAGACCTTTGGATTGTTCCTATTTCATTTGTATTGTATGCTTTTCTGTATTTAAGAAATTTCTAGGGCTGGGCGTGGTGGCGCATGCCTGTAATCCCAGCACTCGGGAGGCTGAGGCAGGAGGATCGGTGCGAGTTTGAGACCAGCCTGGGCTACGAAAGTGAGCTCAAGGCCAGCCTGAACTGCATAAAGAGACCCTGTCTCAAAAAAGACAAAAAAAAAAAAAAAAAA
>PVJA010034918.1:0-22206 GCA_004027025.1 Myocastor coypus
AAAAAAAAAAAAAAAAAAAAAAAAAAAAAAAAAAAAAAGAAATTTAAAAAGAAATCACCAACAAAATGAAAAGAGAACCCACAGATTGGGAAAAAGTTTTAACTAACTGTCCCTCAAGCCTAGGATTTCTGCTTAGAACATATGTAGAACTGAGAAAAATCAGGTTCCAAAATTCAAAGACCTAATCCAAAAATGGGCATCTGAGATGAATACAAAATTTCAAGAGGAAGAAATAGAAACAACACATCAACATCATTGGCCATTTGAGGAATGCAAATTAAAACAACACTAAGATTCCACTTTGCTCCCAAAGCAACGACGATCATCAAGAAATCAACCAATAACAAGTGCTGGGGTAAAAACTTCTTCACTGTTGGTGGGAGTATAGACTGGTACAATCACTATGGAAATCAGTTTGGAAATTTCTCAAAAAACTATGATTAGAGATTCTGTTGAACCCATATATTTCCTTCCTAGTCATTTTCTCAGAAGAATTGCAAATATTGTACCACAGCAATATATGTGAATCCATGTTTATAGGAACCCAAATGGCCATCAGTCGAGGAATGGATAAAAAAAGATGTGGTATTTTTATATGATGGAGTACTACTAAGCTATAAAGAAGGATACAGTTGTTGCTTTTATAATTAAATGGGGCCAACTAGAGACCATACTCATAAGAGAAGCAAAAGTGGAGTAACAATTCCACTGAGGTCAGAGACAAGACACTGTACAGTCTATTCTTTCAAATTTATTGAGATGTGTTTTATGGCCCAGATATATCTTAATGACTATTACATGTTAGCTTGAGAACATTTTTTTACTGTTATTCCCTGAAGAAACCTATAGTTGTTACTTATTTTCAGCTCAGTATAAGTGTTGTTGTATTTAATAATGTTTCTACTGATTACTAACCTGCCATATATATCTTAATAAACAAAAACATAGTTGTATTCCAAAATATATCTATTTCAAAATTCTTGCCTTGGAGTAGAAATAATTTTTATTCTTTAAATGACATATCTGTTTTCTCTGAGTGTTCTCTTTAATACTGGTCAGATAATATTTACCTGGTAGTATATCTTTAATTGAGAAATAACAGAGTGTAATATACTTTTAGTTAAAAAGAATTTTAGGGATCTACTCCAGTGGTTCATTTCATGGAAAATGATTGTTTAGAGTTCAAGAAGCTACAATGTTTAAGATCCACATACAGGTTAATTCAGCTTCTGGTGAGGGTACTCTATTATTTTTCAGGACACTGACTTCTTGCTGGGTCTGCACATGATGGTGACAGTGAGACTTCTCTTCTTTGACAAAGCCACTGAGCTCCTCCTGAGGGTCTTACACCATGACCTCATCTAATACAAGTCATCCTCCAAAAGCTTCACCTTAAATACCATCCCATTACAGGTTAATGTTTTGGTGTGTGTGTATGTGTGTGTGGGGGTTCCCATAGTACTCCTGCAAGCCAACTCTGCCATTAGGAGGGTGGGAGACCTTTTCTACATTTTGGAAGATGTGGCAGTTATAGTGTATCACCTGGATTGGCTTCTGTGAGATCTATCCTGAGGGTTGGAGGAACATGCTGTTTAGTGTATATGGGTATGTCATGCAAATGTGGCCTTGGCTCTGTCTGGTCCCTGGCCCCTTCCTCTCTGGCACTGTTCCTCTGCTCTGCTTTCTGGCCACCACAAACTAAGTGGCTTTGCTCTGATATCTCTTTTATTATGATGGCTTGAGCCCACTGATCCTTGACAGAAATCATGAGCAAATTAAACTTGTCCTTCTTTAAGTTGCAGGTGTCAAGTATTGTGTCCCAGTAATCAGAAGGGTGACTAATACTGGAAACAGGAACTGGGAGATGTGATAAGATTGCTTTCACTTCCATCTTAAAGCCTCACCTTTTGCATAAGTCTTAAGAATGCAAGTAGATATGTTCTGTCAATGGATGTGCTGACTAAATTACTACATGAAAGGAAAATTGAAGAAGTTAGCCTGACCAACAGGAAATGTAACCAATACTACAGCTCAGTTGATGGTGTAGCCTTAGAGTTGGGATATACTTTCAAATAAAAGGACCTCAGTGGAGGAGAGGGCCTCTGGCTGAATGCAGTCAAGTCAAGGAGATTGATACCATGTTGTTCAGAATGACATCTCAGATTAATCAGGCAACTCAGAGAATTATGGAGAAATTAATGTCACCATTGTTTTAAACCACAAAATTTTGTGATATGTACAGCAACATAATAAGTGAAACACAGGTTATGAAACTTATGCCATTATTAGTCTATGCCATCATGTTTGAAACTATGGTTTTCCAAACTAGGGTAAGAAATAAAAGAGTTATACTTTTTCTTTCTTTCTTTCTTTCTTTCTTTCTTTCTTTCTTTCTTTCTTTCTTTCTTTCTTTCTTTCTTTCTTTCTTTTTTTTGTGAGATCAGGGTTCAAACTCACGATCTTGCATTTGCCAGGCAGGCACTTGTGCTATGGAGCTATCTCCCCAGCCCCAAGAGTTCTACTTGTTAAGGGTCAGTTTAGGGTAAGCTGTGTTTACTCAGTTCTTTATAAACATCTAGCAGTTTAATTCATGGATAAATTCTCTTGTTTCCCTAGTTCCCAACATAAGATAAAATATATGTGTAGGGAGGGGCCGAAGCTGGAAATACTTTGGTCCTGAGGAAAACATATTACCTGAGACAATGCAGTCATTAGTAGCTAGGCAACCCCATGTCTTGTGATACTAACTTTGCAAAAGTATAAGTAAATGTACCTACAATGACTGTCCAGTCCTTTTTTCCCATCCAGAAAGAAGCCACTTCACCTAACTTCAGCTTTTGTCTCATCTATAGTTTCTAAATCCCCTGAATGTTTTTTTCTCCAGGATGACCAAGAGCCATGTGGATCATGAGCAAAATAAACAGTCTTCAGAGGACCGTTCTCTTCTATGCTAAGCATTCAGCAGCCACACACATCTCATTCCTCTTATCATTTCCAAGTGTATGGGGACAAGCAAATCAGAATGTGGACACTACAACTGGGCCTCCGCGGCTGTATTACGGCTGAGCTTCAGTTGTCTCATAGAATCAGGCTTTTATTTTAATTTAATTTTATTATTTTTTAAATGTATTTGGTACTGGATCTCACTAAATAGCTTGGACTCATACTGATTTTCTTGTTTTCAGTTTCACCAGCACTGGGATTATAAGAATGTACCACCACACCTGGACTTGGTGCTGGCTTAGTGCGCCTATGGGTTGGGGCTGGTGTGGCACATGGTGCTGGGAATTGAACCCCAGTCCCACTGCACTTGCCTAAGCAGGCGCTTAGTCCACTGAACTATCTCACTGGCCCCAGGACCGGGCTTCTGCCTCCATCTCTCAAACCACAGTGTGACTATTTCCGCATTTCTTCACTCATAAAATTTCCTCATCAGCCCTGTTTGAAAGATGGGGCATCGTTTAGCCCCATCCACCTAACTCCTGGATAATTCTTTGTCCATAAAGACAGGTTATTTTTCCCAGACTCTAAAGTTTAGCTGTTGATCAAAACAGGAGACTTTGTCTCATATGTAACTAGATATGAATTCAGTACACACAGAGGTGAAAACCCCTTCTAGATTAGTAATGCTGTTGTGGAATAGAAAGCATAGATTTTGGAGTCATATAGACCAGGTTTGTATTCCAGATGCCTTTACTAGCTTACAATTAAAAAAAATTTTTTTTTTGAGTACTTAATGTCTTTAAGATTTAGTTTTCTAACCTATGAAATAGGTACTCAGTAAATAAACCATAGCCGTTGTTAATGTCTGCCAGCCAAAGCTACTTCTGCAGCTTGGTCTGTTCCACTCTGGTGGAAGACAGTGCTTCTTGCCAATACACAGTGCAGCTTCCAGCTTGCCTCACACCCAACCTAGCCATGTCTAGACGTGTTCTCCCCGTGGAAAACAAGCTACATGATAGTCTACCAAGAGATAGTTGAAAGGGCACATTTAATTGATTCCTTTTTGGTTTCCTGGTGGATTTCCTTTAGACTTGGACTGATTTTCATTAGGTCTGTGTGCATAAGCATGTTCTAATTTATGTGTCTGCTCTGCTATTTTTCATTTTTTTCTATAGAAAAATCCTTTGCAGCCTTAGTTAATGGCTATAATTGAGGACCATAAGGTAACAATGCTCTGTAATTTTAGAGAATTTCTATACAATGTGCCAATTGCTCTACAACTTCTCTATACTGTGGAAGTTGTGTGTGTCTTATTAAAGGCTAATGTGTTACATAAGTTGTCAAACTTGGGGGAATAAAAAATAAAACTTACAATTTAGTAAACAAAGCTAGTCTATGTGATGCTTTACAGTATTTTGCAAGATGTTTCAGTTGTATAGGAGGAGATGAAGGGCTTCAGGATCCACTGCGAATGCTTGATGTCCAGCTGGCTGGGATGGGTTGAGAGGAGAGGATGGATAATATAAATGAATTAATATTATCTATGGAAATTGCATTTCTGCATTTTTTTACAGGATCTGGGGGCCATCTGTGGAAAGCAGAGTGATTTTCATTTTCTCAAGTTTGGGTGAAAATCTTTAGCAAATTCCATCCCCCATTCTGTGATCTGTGCTCATTGGGTTTCACTTTGGTTACATTTCCCTTGAGCATTTGTGGGACACCATATGGTAGAAATTGGCACTTCAGATACAAGTGGGTAATTTGTTTTTCTTCCCTTTGTGGCTGATTGGACTTTGGACTTTTGTTTCTAATACCTTGGCCACAGAATTCTGTGAACAGAGCTGCTATGAAGCTTTATCCTAGACCAAAGTAGGGTTGGTAGTGTGTCAACTTTTTCAAAGGTTTCTATAATGAAGGATGGGCATTCATCTTTGGGTAAGGAACTTCTTCCCCTAAAAGTACTTTTAGCTTAGCAAACTTGACTCCAACATCTCAATGTTTTAATAAGATAATTTTTTTGGCCACTGTTTCATGTGGAAGAAGACACCATCCCAGCACAAGATAAAAAATAAATCAGGTTCATATATTTCCCCAAACCCTAATAAAGCTCAAGAAAAGAGGACTGTTATGCAGGAGTCATTGAAAGAACTAAAAATGTTCTCTGAGTTATTATCATAAGTGAAGAGAAAGATGTGAAAATAGAAAAAGAAAAAAGAACCTTGTGAAATAAGGTTCACCAAATGTTTTAGTTTTAAATATGCTAGTAGAAGGACTGCAGAAATAGCTCAGTGGAATAAGTGCTTGCCTGGAAAATACAAAGTCCTGAGTTTGATCTCTGTTACCACCAAAAAAAAAAAAAAAAAAAAAAAAAAAAAAAAAAAAAAAAAAAAAAAAAAAAAAAAAAAAAAAAAAAAAAAAAAAAAAAAAAAAAATCTGGTAGAGAAGGATTTGATGCAGTGCGAATACATTTTCAAGGCATATACAAATTTTGGTGATGAAATTGCTCAATTCATAGCTCTTTAAAAATATTGCTTTTTGATATTTCATTCCTAGGTGAAGGAGCCTGGAATGACGTCTAGGTGTGAATGGGTTCAGACTCAAGGATGATTCTGGAAGTCACTATTAATTGGGCAAGATATTAGGCACACATCTTCAAGGCCCCCAATTTCATTTATTGAAATGGGGGACATGAAGAGAATAGGGATCTCTCCAGTAAAAAGGATTCCACCTTTTCTATGTGTAATTCTTCCTAGAAGTAGGATAATGGATAAAGCTTCCTGACGCAGTTTCTAGAGGTCAGATGCCCTAGACAGTTCAATCTACTTAAGTAAATGTGCACTGACTTGACTCATGTAACTCCTCAATACACTTCTATCTTTTCCTTATATAACTAGACATATAACTAGAAAAATGGGATGTGGCCTGAGGATGTAGCTCAGCTGGGAAGCACTTGGGTAGCAAGCTCAAGGACCCAGATTCCGTCCCCAGTACCATAAAATCAGAAAACAGCCGTGAAAGACCTACTTCTTACAGTTATTGTCAGCACTCATAAAAAACAAATTCTTGAGAAAGCAAGAGGAAGTTGGAAGAAGAAGGTCCACTGGCTACCATCATTAGTTGACTGTACCTTTTCTGCCTCCTCTGAGCCTGTCTGTCTCTCCCAATCTGCTATCACCCTAGACAGCTTATCCTTGGGCTCTCTCTTTCTCTGTCTGTCTGCCTGTCTGCCTGCCTGCCTGCCTGCCTGCCTGCCTGTCTGTCTGTCTCTGTCTCTGTCTCTGACTCTGTCTGTCTGTCTCTCTCTTTCTCTCTCTCTCATTTGAATTCAGGGTCTACATTGTAGCCACAGTGATAAGTTCAATTATTATTGGCTCAAAACCTTTAAGTGGTTCTAAAGATGCTTGCTGGACACAATCAAGTCCCCTTGTCTGGCACACAGAGACTTCATGTCATTTCTTGACTTTGAAGTTCTGCCTCTGCTTGCTGACAGTGCCCTTGCTACTTTAAACTGTCCTGCCCTCCTTGTATCAAAGCCTTTGCTTTTATAGGGTTTTTGCTTGGTGTGATCTCTTTACTTGTTTTTCCTTCTTTTATCTCTTTCCTTATAGCATTTATTAAATGTTAATAAAGAATCTAAGAAAAATCTACAAATCCGATCAGGTAGCTAGAAAGCCAGTGATGAGATACTTCTTCCAAGGCTATGATCAAGATGCCCAGGTGTTCCTAAGCTGCCTTAGCTTAGGCAGACAGCCCCCTCACTCATGCCTTGTCCCTTCCTCTTGGCCTGGGCACAAGAAGAGGATGACTTTGTTTACCTAGATGGAGGGATCAAGTTCTCTGAAAGCCCACTCCTTTCCCTTTCCACAAGTCTTGGGCACATTTGGCTACATCTCAGTGCATCTGTGCTCCAGCACACTCTTCATGAATGGGTATAAACACTTCATGAATCTTTCATCAGGAAAGATAAGTTATGCAGTATGTAGGAAGATCATATCATGCAATATACAGAGTTAGAGACATAGACACATCCTTTTATCATATCTGAAAACAATCAGACACACAAGGCTCAATACGATACAGTATCTCTGATTTGAATAAAGCAAGACTTGTGGCACAACAGAGGAAGAAGAGGAGGAGACAAAGTGATGGTCTCTTGCAAATAGAACGTGATCCGGGAGACTAGGGATGAAGGGAAGAGGAAATAAGTGGAATAAAAATATGCTGTGTACAGAAACCCAGTGAATCAACGAATATAAATGTTATGCATAAAACATAGGCTAAATTAGTAATATCAATGAGAATGAAAATAAGGAAAGGGGATTTATAGTAGAGGATGAGGTTGGAAAGAGGAAAGAGGCTAAGGATTAAAAAAAATTACCAAGCCATAGAATGTACATGCATCTGTTCCCTAAGATGATTGTAAACTACATGTACTGAAAACATACACTGAAACAACAAATAAAAGTAGTGGATTATTAAAATATAACCCAGAGTAGCTGCATCATAAGTGAACTGTAGTGCATGGAGCAGCTGTGTAGCTGACTTTGGTGTTGAGGAGTTAGTGGAAGCAACTTTGCTCTTCAGTGGTAGACTGAGAACTAACATGGGCTGGGGGAGTCTTGTGTAGTCAGGGGAAGTGATGAGAACACAAGACATTTTCACAGACAGCCCACTCCACAGTCATTGGCTGGTAAGTGAACCAGAGTAGCAGGGTCCGCGCCCAGTTGCAGGCAGTAGCAGCTTCAGGGAAGGATCACAGTTTTATCTTAAAGTGCGTGGGGCTGAACTCTAGCAGCAGAAGAGCTGTGGGTGCTTTCAGTGCCAACATCTTGTAATGGAAGGGCTGCCTAGCCATAATAGACGACTAGCAGACAGATAGCAGACTTGGACAAACCTAGCGGAGAAAGGAGTTGTAACCCATTCTCCATTCCAGTGACCACCAAAAGCCAGTCCATAGCCCTAACTGCAAAGGACAGAAAGAAATCCCCTGCAACTGATACCACAAGCAAATAAATGGGCTGGGCTTGACCTGCAGTGGGACAAGGGCACTGCTCCACCTCCCTGCCCTTGGTCTGGAGACATAAGCAGGGATGAAGCCTTGGCTGGTGACAGGACAAGGACATCTCATGTGCTCCACATTAGGAGTAGCAGTGCAAGCTGGCAAGCAGTCTTGGGCAATCTAAGGGCACCACAATATGCCCTGTGACCAGCAGGCAAACAGCTTTGGCTGGCTGCAGACGAAGGCATTGCCCTCACCGGTTTGTATAAGAGTAATCTCCAGTGAGGCCAAGATCAGCCTCACATTCAGTAGTGACTATTGTAGACTTGGTGGGATCATTCAGCACAGATTCTGGCTCTGACTAGAGAACTATCACTGAACAGGAGGCATCAGGGAAGTTTTTAAAAAATAATTTCCTATTTTTTAATATTATGATTTCTTAGGGCAGGGGAACATATAGCTTTTGACTTTTATTTTTGGTTTGTTTCCTCTGTCCTACCTATTTCCTTATCCATCTTCCTGTATTAGCGGACATTTACAAGTGAGTGAACAGTGCCTCTAGTCCTTCTGTTTTGTCTTGAAACTCATTGGCTTTCTCTGTGATTCTTCCTCTTCTGCCTTCTCTAGCTTCCCAAAGTTTTGGTGATTATCTTTAGTTCTTTATTTCTCTTTTGCTATTGTTCAGTCTTGTCCTGCATCCCTCCTAAGTTTCCACTCTCCAGAGGATAAAGTCACCCTACCAAGGGGAAACCCATTGCATATAACTTCTTCGTCTATATTGGAGGTTTTTCTATAACCATAGATCTTGATCCTAGGGTTAGAGACATGAAATCAGAAATGACCACAGGTTATCAGTTTCTAGGCTGCGCTCGATGATATTGTTATTGTTAATTGTACTGCTCTAGTCAAGATCCATACTTGTAATCACTTGTTCACCCTGTGTGATAACACTGTGATAATCTTGGATTATAATCATTCCCATAGTCCATACCAGAGAGCTGGGTGCTGAGCCAATTAGACAACAAATAGACAACTATAGGAAGATAGTATCTTGGGATGGATCAACAGCCAGCTACACTTAGATGATATTTCTGAGGAATAGACATTTCCTAGGAAATATCTGAACCTGTAATAAAGCTACCTAACAAGAAAAACACAAGCAATAACACACAAAAAAAAGACAAAAAAAATGGAGTATGGAAAGATGTAGAAACAGAATGCAATCCCATACTTCCAGCCAACCCAGGACATATCCATGGGACAAAAAGACATAGGAAATTAGAAATTAGAAGTAATTAGAAATAATTCATCTGAATTTACAGGGATGACAGTTGAATAAATAAAAGAAATACACGAGGCTATAGAGGATATCAAAGTGGAAATAATTCCACATCTACAAAAAGAGATGACAACCATAATGAAGAACTTGACAAGAAAATCTAGAATAGACTTAGATTTTAAAAAAATAGAGGAACATAGAAAAATAATGGAAGTTATGAAATGGAATTTGTGAAAAAGATTCAAATAGTTATTACTAAAATTTCATTAAAAGTTTGCAAAGCAGTATGAAAGTGAAGACAGACTATCAGACCTAGAAGACAGGATTGTGGTTAGCTATCTCAAAAAGAAAGATCTTTTAAAAATAGCAGGGTACTAAAGTAAATCCAACAACTGCAAGATGATGAGAAGAAGAACAGTATAAGACTGACTGTAGTCAATGAAAACTCACGTGTTAGCTCAAATGACATGAAATACATGTTCAGAGAAGTAATAGCAAGTACAGAAAAGAGTTTGATGTGCAGGAACAGAAGCATACAGAACTCCAGTTAGATATAACTGAAGTAAATTGATATCAAGTCATATAATAATCAAATCCTAGAAATTCAACACAAGAATAGAATATTACAAGTTTCTTTCTTTCTTTCTTTTTTTTTTTTAAAGAAACAAGTCACCTAGAAGGAAATTTTATCAGAACCCAGCAGGCTTCTCAACACAAACCTTTAAGTCAAGAAGAGTCTGGAGTGTATTATCTTAAGATGGAAAGAAGACAATTTCCAGCCCAGATTGACGTGTCCTTCAAAATTATCTTTCAGAATTAATGGAGAAATAAAGAGCACTGAAGAAATTCATGGCAAGCAAATTAACTCTACAATGAGTTCTGAAAGGTATTTTAGAAAGAGAAAACCCCCCACAATTCTAAGAATATCAGTAGGAAGAAGCCACCAAAGAGGAGAGGGAATTAAACAGAGCGGAAATATAGGCAACCATTCATAGAAAACTTATATGACAAAGACAAGCCAGTGAATGTCACTTATGACCATTAATGGCCTCAATTCACCAATCAAAAGAAATACACTCGCAGAATGGATAAAGAAACAAGATCCAACAACATGCTGCATTAAAAAATAACTCTAAGAAGAATTCATAGACTAAAGTTCAAAGGATTTGAACAATATCTCATGCATCAATAACCCAGAAAAATGCAGAGGTAGCTATTCTAATCACACACAATGTAAACTTCAAGAGATAATGAAGGTCACTACATACTTATTAAGGTAAATAATAACATACACGTATATGTTATATATACATTACAAAAATCATCTATCTATCTATCTATCTATCTATCTATCTATCTATCTATCTATCTATTTATCTATTACCAAAACAGGGATACCCATTTATATAAAACAACTACTATCCGATATTAAAATCAAATAAACACAGTTATAATGAAGGACATTTATATTGTATTGACACATAGATGAACTATACAAAAAAATCCATAAAGAAACATCAGAACTGAATCAAACCTGTGAACAATGGATTTAGTAGATGCCTACAGGGTGTTCTACTCAATAACATCAGAATACATGTTCTTCTCAGTGGCACATGGGATGTTCTCCAGAAGAGATCACATACTAGCTCCCAGAGCATGTTTAAGTAAATGAAAAATTGAAGTTATTTATGCATATTATCTGATGATAGTGCAGTGAAATTGGAAATCAATGGCAAAAGAAGCTACAAAAATTCCATAAATATATGGAAATTACATAACACCACACTGAGCAACCAATGGGTTACAGATGAAAATAAGGTAGAAATTATGCTGATACAACATGTTGGAATGTGTGAAATGTAATGAAAGCAGTCATAAGAGGTAAATTAATAACAGTGAACACTTACACCAGGAAAATAGGATGAGCTCAAACAATCTAATGTTAAATCTCAAACTTCTAGAAAAAGAACAAATCAAGCCTGAAGATCATACAAGGGAAGAAATTATAAAGATCAGAGCAGAAATTAATGCAACCGACACTAAGAAAACTATATAAAAATAAATGAATGGAAGAGTCTGTTCTTTGAAAGATTAAATAAAATTACAAGTTCTTATCCAACCTTATCAGAAAAGAAAAGATTCACATTTATGCAATTGGGAATGAAAAGGGTGAAATCACTATGGATCTTGTGGAAATCCATCAATACCTACTTTGAGACTCTTTAATAAGATAGAAAACAGAGAAAAAAGTGACAGATTCCTAGATATATATGAATTGCAAAAATGAAGAAGGTATAAAAATTGAACATAACACAATATCAGTCAATGAAATTAAACATGTAATTAAAAATTTACAAACAAAAAATTCAGGTCTTGATGGATTGCCTGATGAATTGTTCAAGAAACTTATAGATGATTTAATGCCAATACTGATGAAATTCTTTAATGAAATTGAAAGGGAAGCAATATTCCCAAACTCATTCCAGCAAGGAAGAATTTCCCTGATACCAAACCAGAAAAGGACCCCTCAAAAAAGAGACCTACAGATCAATCTCCCTAATGAACATAGATGCAAAAACCTTTCATAAGGTACTAACAGGTGGAATGCAGCAATCATCCATAAAATTATACATCACTGTAGTGGATTTCTAACAGGGAGTCAGCTTACTATACCCAGCTGAATTGAAGTAGCATGATGCTGGATATTGGAGGCCCACCTCAGGACTGTTGCCAGCAATATAAAGGCAGAAGGAGAAGCTGTTGAAACAATGCTAGGGATGCTATTTGGAAAAGATATTGGAGCTTCTGGAAGCTGCTAGTTCTCTTGGGCTGTTCTGCTGGAGGACCTTGGCACTTTGGCTTTCCCAGTGAACTTCCGAGGAGCTTTGGTCTTCATCTTGAGCATCAGTTCCTGGCTCTCGAGGGGAAGATGGTACACTGTGAGGCTTCATGAAGAAGCTTGTACCACTGATGTTCCTGATGGGAACTAGGCTTTCTTCATACCTAGAGGAGCTTTGGGACCTCACTGTTGCTGAGGATGGTTGTGGTACTTTGGGGGGAGTTCTGGTGCCTTACCTTGAGTGTTGCTTCCGATCCCTCAGCTCGCTAGCACAGAACCTTCTTCCTGCTGGCATAGAGTCACTAGCCTCCACTACTGACTTTTGGGCCTTTCCAGCACCAGTCCATAAAGCAGGCCTGCATGAGACTTTGTTGTGGGCTCTAGACCTTCAGTTGGACTTGTGGGAGACATCATTATGAGCTCTAGGTTTACGGCTGGACTCATGCAGGATACCAGTATCCAGACCCTTAGCTGGATTCTTCAGTATTTAATTTATAGGTAGATTTCCTGCACTTGTATATGAATCTTGGCTGATTCCTTATAAATTAATATTGTAAAACCCGTCATGTACTATATTGTTTGCTTTACAAAACTCCAAACCATGACAACCATGATCAAGTAGGATTCATCCCACAAATGGAGGAATGGCTCAACATACAACAAATGTACTGCATCATAGTAACAGAATCCATGACAAAAACCATATGGCCATCTCAATAGATGCAAAAAAGAGTTTGACAAAGTCTGATACCCATTCATGATAAAAGCCCTACAGAAAATCTTTATCTCAATCTGATAAAAACCATCTATGACAACCAAACAGTTGGTATCATACTAAGTGGTTGAAAACTGTGAGGTTTCTCTCTAAAATCAGGAACAAGACAAGATTTGAGCTATCACCACTGCTATTCAGTATAGTTCTGGAGATACTAACTAGAGCAATTAGACATGAAAAAAAGAAATAAAAGCAATAGATACAGCAAAGGAAGAAGTTATCTGTATTTGAAGATGATATGATACTCTACATAGAAGTTACTAAAAGCTCCACCAAAGAACTTGTATAATTAATAATCAGATTCCATCACATAGATGGATACAATATCAACACATAAAAATCAATAGCTTTCCTGTATACAAATAACAAATGGACTGAGAGAGAAATTAGGAAAACCACACCCTTTACAAAAGCATTAAAGAAATGAAATACTTAGGAATCAATCTAGGAAATTAAAAGATTTCTACATTGAAAACTATGGTTCTCTGTCAGAAAATAGAAAGATCCTCCTTACTCATAGGTAGGAAGAACCAGCATAGTAAATATGACCATACTCCTAAATTGTTACACAAGTTTAATGAATGCCAAGCAAAACACCATCAGCATACCTCACTGAACTAGAGAAAATACTCCTATAATTCATTTGGAAGCAGAAGAGACTTAGAACAGCAAAAACAATTCTAAGTAACAAGGGCAAGGCAGGGGACACCATAATCCATGACTTGAAACTGCACTGCAGTACTACTGTGATAAAGCATCATAGTACTAGCAAATCAAATAAAAACAAAGTGACAGACACGAGGATGAATGGAACAGATTAGAAGAGGCAGAAACCACTTCAAATACGGTGAGCCATTCTATGTTTACAAAGGGGCCAATAACATTCACTGGAAGAAAGACAGTCTCTTTAGCAAGTGGTACTGGAAAAACTGCTTTTCCATATCCTGAATACTAAAACTTGACCTATGTCTACCGCTATGCATTAAATTATGATCAGAATGGATCAGAGGTCTAAGTGCCAAAACAGAAACATTAAATCTGCTTGTAGAGAGAATAGGCATCTTATTTTTCTAGATCTTAGCTTTTCTCTCTCTCTCTCTTTTCTTTTTCACTGGGAATTAAGTTTAGGACCCCAAGCTGGCCAAGCAAGTGCTTGAGCCACTGAGCTGTCTTCCTGGCCCCAGCTTTTCTCTATTGATTATAATTTTAACTATGTAGTCTCCCCAGAGATGGACTTTATTTTATTGCTAAAATTTTTTTCTATGGTTAAATTTTTGAGAATATTTATTAGGAGAAGATAATAAAGCACATTAAACTTTATCTAGATTTGGAAAAGAATAGATTACATGAGGAAAGAATAGATTAGATTAGGAAAAAATAATTACTTTTGTCAAATGTGTGTCTTGAATCTATGGAGAGTATGTGAGTTCCATCTTTTATTCTGTCAATGTGACTAGTCATTTTGATTAATTTGTATATGTTAAACCCACTTAGAATAAGTTCCACGTGGTCATAATGTATAACCTATTAGTTGTGTTGTATTCAGTTTACCAGGGTTTAATAGTGATGCTACTGTCTTTTTCATTAGAGATACTTGTCCATAGTTTTGTCTTGTGTTGTCTTTGGCTTTGATGTATGGATGATATCGGTCTCATGATATGGAAGGATTCTCTTTATTTCTCTCTTTTTTCTCTTTATTTTGGAGACAAGTTGAAAAAGAAGTAGCTTTCTTGAGCTGGGTGTGGTGGCGCACGTCTGTAATCCCAGTACTTGGGAGGCTGAGGCAGGAGGATTGGTGCGAGTTCAAGACCAGCCTGGGCTACAAAAGTGAGCTCAAGGCCAGCCTGAACTTCATGTCTTCACTGTCTCAGACAAAAAAAAAAAAAAAAAAAAAAGAAAAAGTAGCTTTCTCTGAGTGCTTGGTAGAATTCAGCTGGGAAATTTTGGATTCTGAGCTTTTCTTTGGGAAATTTTAATAACATTTTCAATGCCTCTGGTATTGGAATGTTCAGGCTATTTCTTCCTAATTCAGTTTTGGTACATTGAAAAGCAAATGAGAACATTTTTCTTGTCAGTAAGGAGTTTGGACTAAATCACTTCTTGACTTCCTGGTTCTCACTTCTTCCCTTGTACTTTCCTGATGTTGCTTTGGAGCCTTTGCCATGTGGCCATGCCACAATTTCAGAAACGTGTTCAACTCTACATTCCAGGAAGATAGCTCTGGAGATAAAAGTGTTTATCTTCCCTGAAGCAGATCATCATTTTTGTAAACATTATATATTCATGATTCCCCGTATAATAAGTAAGTCGGCTGTGGTTATCCTGGCAGCGAAATTCATTTAAGCCTTTAGCCTTTACTCTGTAGCCTTACCCAGTGTTCTACACCAATTACTTTTAAGACTGGATTTTCCATATTGTCTTTTGCACAAAGCTCCTGTGACGGGGGGCTCTCCATTCTATCATGTTTTGCAGTGAAGGCTCTGAGCTTTCTTGAGTGTGCAGTTCAACCTGTTTCTTTGTGGTTTCCCACTGGCTCCCTTGCCTTTAACAAGACATTTTCATGTTGAGAGTTTTCACTGTATGATTTGAGTGAAAGAGAAGAGTTGTACATGCCCCCCATGCAGGCCTTTTACTTAATTCTTTGGTAGCTGGCCTTAAGTTTGCAATGTACATGGCAATCAGTCTTAACTTTCTTTCAAATGTCACTACAGTGCTTTATAGGTAACCAATCAATTCATTTATATTTAATGTGGGTTTCTTCTAGACGATGTAAAATTTGATTTAAGAGCTGAATATCAGATAACCCTAATTACTGTTTTGCTGGTATCTGTGAATCATCAGTCCTGTAGCAAATGCTGTGCGATGTAGGGGTTCAGAAATGAGAGACCCCAGTTTTCTTTTCTTTCTTTCTTTCTTTCTTTCTTTCTTTCTTTCTTTCTTTCTTTCTTTCTTTCTTTCTTTCTTTCTTTCTTTCTTTCTTCATTCATACCAGGGATCAAACTTGGGACCTTGAGCTTGCCAGGCAGGTGCTTATACTATTGAGCTATATCCACAGCCTGAGATCCCAGTATCTACCCCTTGCTGTGCACTGACATTCCTCATCTACATCTCCTGCCGTCGCTGACAGATTTGACGCCTTTGTGCCCCTTGTCACTCATTTTTCTCCTCTATTTGTTTTCATTCCTATACTATCCCCTCCAAAAATTATCCTTCCACACTGACTTCCTGTCTTTTGGCATAATAATTTGGGACATGTGGGGGAAGTGAGCACATATCCAGGGGCTGAGAGGAAGTTTGGCTTGGTTTGTTCCAACTCTGGCTGCTGATAACTAAATATACTCGTGAGTGACTCCATTAAACCTTTCTTGCCTGTGGGGTACCCTTTGATCTATTGCTCCTTAAAGATCCCATTGTCCTTTGCCACTGCTATGCTGATGACCAGTTAGTTGTTAGCACCTGAGCTTCAGGGGACAAACTACATCCAGGCATGGAGTGACCTAGATGGGTATGGTCAGACCGAGGATGGAGTAGAGTGCCCATGCACCCCTGGTCTCCATGCCTGCTGTCCAGGTCTCCTGCAGATCCCTGAACATGGCACCCAGTTCAGCAAGTTGGGTGGAAATCTTAGGTCCAGAGTCAGCATGAAATGCTTCTGCAGCAGAGACAGGTGCTAAGTTCCACACAAGACACTTCAATGGCTACTGAAGGAGAAGGGATGTATGAGATCACCTATCCCTAGGCAACTGAAGCCATCTTCTAGTGTCTAGTCTAGTCAAGGATCAGATACAGTCCTTGTTCTTTTTTCTGTGCTCACTTTCCTAAACTCACTTTCCTAGTCACGATTGTGGGCTGCATGTGTATGTAGCATGTCTGGGAGGTAGAGTAAATTCACATTATGAGACACAGTAAAAACGCTTGAGTAGGGCATGGCACTACATCCCTGTAATCTCAACACTTTGGGAGCCTGAGGCAGGGGGAGCACAAATTTGAGCCAAGCTCAGGAGACTTAGTGACTTAGCAAGACCCCATCTCAAAAACTGAAAAAACTTGGGATAGGCTGAGTACAAGGGCCCTGGTTCAATCTTCAGTACCAGGAAAAACAAAAAGATAGCCAAGAAAAATTTTAATATGTAGACTCCCAAAAAATCAACAGGCTCTGCTTAAACTTTCCAAGTTCAAATGTTCTGTGGCCCTCACATGCCAGCATACCTCTCTTCTTCTGTGCATGACTAAATGAAAATTCAAGTTTGTTGAAGAAAACCAGAGGCTCTTTGAAAAGTGAACCCAGTACAACAAATCTTATGAAAGAATTCTCAAGTAAAATAAAATATTTTATTTACTCTCTTGAAATAAATATTTAAATATTAAATGACAAAGTACCTAAACAATGTCTCTCAAATCTTGAAGAAGCTCATTAACAAAAAGTGTTTTTGGTAACATAGTAAAGAACCTGCATTTGGAGCACTGTCCGTGAAAGTGAGCACGACTGTATGGAAATACTACGTTGTGTGCAATATAAGCAAAGTAGGTAAAAGTAAATAACTTAAAAGCATTTGACAAAATTGAGACACATATGGATATCATTACCTGGATGCAATCACCAATGAATAATTTCAAAGGACAGAAAAAATTCTCCTGTCTCCAAGAAGAAATTTGCATCAGTTATATGTGTAGCTGATTAGTTATAGCAATAATTCTACATTAGGTAATCAACAATTTACGTTAGAAATTGGCATTCAGGAGTTATTACAGTTGGAGCTGGCAAGATAGCTCAGTGGTCTAAGCATCTGCCTAGCAAATGTAAGGTCCTGGGTTTTCATGCTGGACTGTGCCAGTCAGCAAAACCAGGTGTGATGGTGCAGCCCTATAATCCCAGTGCTGGGGAGGCTGAGACAGGAGGATCACTCTGAGTTTGAGCTGCATAATGAGACCCTGTACCAAATAAATAAGTATAAAAATGAATTATTATTGTTACAATAGAGGTGAACAAATCTCAGGTTAAATATAATCCTCTGACCAAATAAGCCATAGGAGAATAGGGAGCAGACTAAATGTTTCACATTTACCACACACACCATAAATTTACTCTCACATAAACACATTTGACTCAAAAGTAGACAAAAATAGTTTTTCAATACACAAGGTCTTTTGAGTTCCAAAAAACACAAGCAAAGCCCACTCCTTCCAAGGAGAGAGTAGATCACAGCAGTAGGCAGAGCTCTGAGGGAGGAAGATGTTCTTCATGCCACTGAGTAAGTGAGTCTCCCATCCATACATCTTTAAAATAGGCATTTAAAAAAATTAAAAAGATATTTCAAATGAGGCAGGTTTGAAGTAATTTCTTTTTCTTGTCATGGAATTTGCATTAGAAAGAGAAGTTAGTAAAGTGGGTTTAGGCCACACAATGTTGGTGTCACCAGCTATGGACTCAGCCACTGGGAAAAAACTTGAGAGATTTAGAAATGGACATGAAAGGTCATGTTCTCTGATGTGACTGAAGTCTGCTACTACTAAGTGCATTACTAATCTACTGATATTGAAGAAAGATGGTTGGATACTCTTGTTAAGATTCCAGAACGGAAAGGAGTGGAGGAAGAGTGGGTAACTGTAGATAGCAGAGCTCAGCGAGGCCCTCATCTGACTTCCAGGAGCTGGGAAGGAGCAGGTGCACATTTAGGAGAGTGAAGGCATTGCACGAATGCAAAAGATGGAGACCTAGGGAGAAGGCAAAAAGTGAACAAATGCATTTTCTCTACTGGGGTAGGAAACCCTGGAGAATTCTGGAGCATTGTATTTAGGAGGAGTCGGGCAGGAATTTAATAGTATTTCACATACATGGATTCAGAGTAATTTCTCAGAAAGTTGCAAGTGTAATGTTTTCTATTGTTTTTAAATTTCTTCTAGAGGCAGTGGCAAACTTTGTTAAATGTGGGCCTACTCCAGGATGCAATTACAATGGTTTCCAAATATATGAGGTGCCTGTTTTTGGTATAAAGATGCAAAACTTGGCATGTGAATGTAACTCGTTGTGAGGTCCTTCGAGGAGGAACATGCGAGGCCTGGTTTGGTCTCAACAATGTGATGCAGGAGTGGGCGTCCCCTCTGTTACTGCAAATGTTGGCTCGAAGACTTTTTGTAAAGATTCTGTCGCATAAAAATGAGGAACCCTCTTAGAGACTCAGAGAAAATCAGCAAATGAATCAAACAATATTACTGTGTGCCTCACCTTTGCCTGGAAAATTGTGGAGAAAAAAAAAATTATAGGCCTAAAGTCAGGGACATGATCACCACAATCAGGAAGGCTGCTGTGTTAAGTATTCACCAGTGAAAGATGGGTGCACCACACTGCCCAGGGCCATGCTCGGAAGGATGGATGTAGGATTTCTCTGCAAGGCAGGAACTTCAAATGAGCCTTTCTCCTTGTTTGATCATTTAGCTATAGTATACCAAGTCTTCTGTCTTTCTGGTCACACTGGTGTCATTGTCTGCCCTCCCTGCTTAGGAAGTATGATAGAGCTTTTTTTTTTTTTTTCTTCCCAGCACCAGGGATTGAACTCAGCACCCTGTGCTTGCCAGGAAAGTACATATTCTACTGAGCTATCTCCCTGGCCCTGACATAGACCTTATGTCCATTGCAATTCTCAGCATATACCACAATGCCATGTGAGCCTAGCCCTTTAATGAAGCAAAATACTGCGTTCATTTAGCATGTCATGGAAGAGGGAGCCAATTGTCATTTCCGTTTGGAGCCTAAAATACTACAGTATACTAGAAATAAAATTGGGATACGGCATGTATTAACCATTGCTACTCTCCTGTTATCCTGTTTTGAAATTTTGTATTCTGCCAGGGAAATAGCTCAGTGACACAGGGCCTGGCTTGCACACATGAGGTCTTGAGTTTGATTCTTGGTACCCACTGCCCCTGCCCCCACAAAAAAGAAAAGAAATTCTAGTCAGGAAGTACAGCACTTGAAGAGGAAGTCAGCTTTGGCTGTTCTGAGAGTAGGTGGAATCTTGGCATCAAGGAGGTCTTGGTCGGTCGTCTGTTTCTCAGCTTTTGGATTCAGATAGGTCATCTTCAGTGAGGGTTTCTTCCAGTTTCAGCAAGTGAGAGAGAAATGACGTACCGGGGTCTGTGATGGGACGCATGCATCCAACACCAGCTCTTACTCAGGTAGCAGACAGTGAAAAGAGAACTTCTGTTTTGTGTTTGGAAAGTGTGGCTTGCAGGAGAGCCTCCTCTCACTCATGGAATCTTAATTTGTGATTTCTTTTAGTGGGGTTTGTTACACTAAAGTATTTTTTAAAACCCTCATGAAAATGAAGGATGGAATTATGGAAGGCAGATATATCTACAATTGACATAGTCATTGAAATTCTTTTTTAATGCTTGAATTGTTGGACCAGGCCCCAGATCTTTGATTTCTGACTGAATTCAGTTGCCTTTGCAAACCTGAGTCTTTTGTATTTGATGATTAGAATACCTAATAGTTTTTCTAACTCATCCATTAGTTTCTACTGCCTTAAATAGATAAAAGAGCCTTTCCAGCTCTTTTTCTGTGAAAAAAACTGACTGATGAGGGCCAAGCAAATAATAGCTCAGCAGATTAAAGCACCTGCTTAGGCAGATGCAGGGACTGGGGTGCATCTCCAGTGTGCTGTACCAGTCCCGCCCCCGGGGACACTCTGGGACAGTGGTTGAGACTGGGTGTGGTGGTGTATGCCTGTAATCCTAGCACTTGGGAGTCTGAAAACAAGAGGAGCACTATGAGTCTGATCTGTGTGTCAAGACCCTGTGGATGCTGTACTAAAAATATATTAAAACTGTAATATTCTACTGACCACTAAAAATGCTAAATTAAAGATATTTTAATATATTAAAATCATTCCTTACTATTCTTTAATGTTTATTATAAGACTGTTATAAATATAGAAAGTTTCTTCCAGATTCTTCTCCCACACATTTAGAATTAGGGTTTGTAGGTAGTAGCTGAGAAGCCAGTGAAATTAGGGGCCAGTAATATTTTGTCTGCCAAAGGAAAAATGGATCCAACATAGAGTTTTGCACATAACATGTCTGGAAACGGTGGTGACTGTATGGAAAAAGGAGCCAGATATGTGTTCGATTATTTTTATGAATTTTTCCAATATATTCTGGTTTAGTAGTTTTGGAAATGTCAGTCCTGGTTCTAGTCTAATCTAATTTATAAAGTATTCTCAGGAAATAATATTAATTCAAAAAAGTATTTCAATTTGTTATTTAAAATAGTATTAAGCAAATCTTTCCTTGAAATATCTTTGGCTTTAGGTTTTCCTGCATTTACTTACCTTTCTTCCAGTTTCAGTTATGTCTCCTAACTGGCTTATTGAGACTTTCCATTCTAAGTAACAATTTTAAACAAAATTCTAATACATTCTCTCCTTGATAAAAACCTTCAGTGACTGCAGCAGCCCAGGGTGGGCTGGGGCCTTGCCAACTTTTAGAGCAAGGCTCTGCACAAGTTAGCTTCTTGTAATTTACTTGATCAAGTTTATCACTAATCATAGATTTGCCTATTATTTTTAAAAGCATCGCAAACAGGTGCCCAGTATATTCCTTCCCAAGCCTGACTTTTTCTGTCCCCTTCCAGGAGGCGTCTTTGAGAGCCGGGGAGCACCCCTTCTCGTCCAGGCCTGTGTCTGGGATCCAGCATCAGGGCAGTGGCTGGATGCGGGGCAGTGTTGGGGTCTCCTGCCTCCCTGATGCCCACTGTTCCCTCTCTGCTGCTTCTAAGAGCCTGCTGTCCTCCGGGGATGGCATCCTCTTTACTCCCCGACTTCGTTATTCCCTCTGGCTACTTCAGGCATATGAAGGTGGTGAGCAGCACTCCCTCTCAGCTGCCCACCCGGGGCCTGGCTCCAGCCAGAGCTGTGTGCTTCTGTCCATGAGCACTGTACACCCAACTGTCACTCTTCACCTGCTTTCCTCCTGTTACTTCCCCTCCACTGCATGGCAGCCCTTCTTTCTGGAAGTTGCATCCTGAATTGTTTCAATATACTGACCTTTGAAGATGCCAGCTTCATGTCTCACTCTGAGCAAAGTCTCTTTGTTTTTTTTTTTTTGTTTCAATTTTTTTATTGTCTAAATTTAACAATAGTTATATTACATATTTTCATCATCAGATCAGTTTAGATTAATACATATAGGTATATAAGATTGATCAAACAATTAAACATTAACACTTTTAAATCAACATTACTTTTTTTTTTCTTTTCCCCTTTCTTTTCTTTGAAAGTTGACATATTGCATATGGTCCTCACAATCATTCTACAGAGTACACTGTGTGGGCATGACCCACCTCCCTGTTGATGTTGCTTAGAAAAAAAAAA
>PVJA010034919.1:0-22259 GCA_004027025.1 Myocastor coypus
TCTTCTTTCCAAACCTGTCCTCTCCTCTCCAGTCATCTTCTTGCTCCCCTCCCCTCCCCCCCTCCACTCCCTTCCTCTCTCATACCTTGTATTCCAAGTAAGCATGTGTGCCACTCAGCTGACACACGCTTGGTAACAGGTGATCCCTATTTCTCAGTGACTGAGTCTCCCTCTCGGGTGTTCCTCATGTCCACTGCAGGTTGGCTGCAATACTTCATTACATCTCCACTCTGGAACTCAGGCTAAAGGAGAAGCATGGCTGGAAATCAAGCCACACAGACTCTGAAGGGTGGCGCACATGGCTGCTGCGCCATTGGCCTGGTTCTGTGTAGGGCACTGCGGTTGTCACTTAACAGGAGTGTTCATGTAGCCAATCCCAAGACCTAGTTTCATTTCCTTCTCACTGGGAGCTGGGTGAAACCCTGAGTCCCTGAGCCTTAGGGACTGCCTCCTTCCCAAATTTCCATTCCTTCAGCATCTGAGGACTGCTGACACTATCAAGTTTGCTCAAAGGAACATTCATGTGTCTTAGTGTTCTGTATTGAGAAGACCACAGGTGAATGTGTCCTTCTTTGAGGCTCTTGTAAGTTTTTCACTTGGAATTCTTACTCTTGATAGCTGCAGGTACTCCGATATCAGCTTTGATTCCAGATGATCCCATCAGCTCTGTGGAAAGAGGACTGTAGCCTGCAGACTCACTGCCGTCAGCGGTTGCTTGCAGAAACCAGTGTTGAATTCTCAGAGTCACGATGCACGTCCGTCTCAGCATCTCGTAACCAGTCACACACGCTGCTAACAAGCTTGGCTTAAAGATTCCCCTCTCTCAGCGCGTGGGACAGAATCCAGGCCTAGGTGCGCCCTTCGCTGTGATTGTCTGGGCTACAGTGCTGTGTGTAAAAATCCTTCCTGTGAAACGCTATTGAATACCTGGTGGGTCTTGCTGCCTAGAAAGGCAAGGCAAGAAGGATGTACTAGATAAAAGCACACATTCTGATGGCAGATGGTCTGAGGTTAGTTAGAGCTTTTTGGCTACATTCTGGCTATGTATACTTGCAAATTTATTTAATTTGTCTACCCGAGTCTTCCCAATGGCAAACGCGAATGACCATCAGTTAGTTACCTTATGTACTTGCTCAATGTGGACTGCAGCACCCATAAGGCACACAGCGCCGAGAGTGGGATGTGCCAATCATGCCCTCGTGCGAATCGGTGTCACGTTGTGTCTGTTGTGTTGGTCTGTATTTTAGGAGGAATAATTCTTGTTATTTGACTAAAGAGAATCAACAGATGGAAATTAGCGGGCAGATGGGAGCTTGGCGTATGGACGCCTCTTCTTGCCCTGAAACCTAGCACATCATGGAACGCGTGGCAGCTCGGACGATGCGTACGGTCACCAAGCATGATGGGAGTCCGAACGGTGATGCGCTCTGAAATTTAATCTGGAATCAGCACAGCGTGTTAATCATTTCCTCAGCGAGTTACGCTGAGACTTTGTTACCTTTCTCTTTATGTCATAATTTAGAAATATTTGTTTTCAGTGCTCAACTTCCCTCTGTTCTCTGCTCCTGTGGCCCCTAGATGCCATCGTACGTGTGTAGATAGGATTCAAATAACGTCACTGCTTACGTCGCAGATTAAAGAGAGAAACTGTGGTTAAAAAATGAGTTTGGAAATTAGATTTGTCTTTATGCATTGTTGAGGTAAATGGTATAGCAGTGATTTCACTTGGTATTTCTGAGCGAGCCCCTCATCTCTGGAGTTGATGTCAGATAGCAAATTTTAGAACAGAGAGGCTCAGTGTGTGTGTGTGTGTGTGTGTGTGTGTGTGGTGAAGTTTTATTAAGAAAAAATATATTCAATATGTGATGTATGTCCCTTTAGTTCTGAGAAGAAATTCCATTTTTTCTCAGGTTTTTACAATATTATCTTTCATGTGTTGTGATAGCAATTATCTGTGAATGTGTTGGAGATTTCCAGGAGTCCACTATGAGAACTTCGGGAGTAAAAATGCATTTTTGACTTTTTTACCCTGCTCTGTCCCCCTCCATCTCTCATGGGTTGCTCTGCCAATACACTTAGCACCTTTGTCAAACACAGAAAGCAATCGACAAATGTTTTCTAAGTGGTTGAATTGTAAAACAAAACAAAACAAAACAAAGAAAACTACTTAGCAAATGGAAACTGAACAAAAAAGGTGATAGTTTATAACATTCTCCCAGCCACCTGTCATTTAAGCCTGTTTGTTTCCTTCTTCCAAGAAGAGTATGCTCATACCATTTAGTTAATTGTCTGAGAGATCAAAAGTGAATAATTAATGAAAATTCCATTTTCTTCTATTATTGAATTCAAAATGTTATTCCCTGAGTTATTTGTTCCATGAGGTAGTTTAATTTTGATAATTGGCTTGAAGAACCTGTACATTTTTTGTTGCAGTGAAATTACTGGGTTGAACCGTGTTTAAACCATGTAATTTAGATATAAGAGGTGCATATGAATAAAGAAAAGACAATTTAAAAGTAACAGTTTGAAGACATGCTTGTGACTGAAAACAAGTTTAGCTACTTGAAAAGTCAACTTGCATGTTTTAGAAAAACTTATTTTAAATTTGATTTTCATCTAGCAAATTAAAACTCCATATGTTTGTAAGTAGCTATAGTTTAAGTCATAGCTATATGTTTCCTCAAAACAAGGTGGTAGAGAGCTGGCTTCCAACTATGGTGGATCTGGCAGGTGATAGAAAGGTCAAGAAGTGGGTCTAGTGAAGGGGACCGTAGGGTGCATGTCTCCTCTCTCTTTGCTTTCTGGCTGCTCTGCCAGGCACTGCCAACTGATGTGCTGTCATACCCACATCAGTCAAGCAAACAGGTCATGGCTGGACCCTCCAAAACTGAGCTGAAATAAGCCTTTCTGCTGTGTAGACTTTAGAGGTTGATTATCTCAGGTATTGGTTACAATAATGTGATGTTAAAACAGGTGTCCACTGTGGTATATATATATATATATATATATATATATATATATATATATTTATTTTTTTGTGGAACTGGGGATTGAACTCAGGCCCTTGCTGTTGCCAGGCAAGTGCTCATTCTACTGAGCTATCTCCCCAGTCCCTGCGGTATATATATTGCACAATGACAAATCAAGCTAATTAACATTTGTACTACCTGAAATATTTATTATACTCGTAGCAATTTTCTACTCTTGGCAATGTAAAGTCAACTTTCCTAGCAATTCTCAAATACACAGTACAATACTTACTATAGTCACCATGTTGTGCAATAAATCCTTTGAATTTATACTCCTAGCTGAAGTTTGGTAGCCATTGGCCAGCATCTGCCTAACCCTGACCTATTGCCAACAACTCTACTTTGACTAACACAATCCTGCTCAATATTATGTTTACTGCTAATCCTTTCTTTAAATGTTGTGTATTGATACAGGGTCTCATTAAGCAGCTCTGACTCCTAGTGATCCTCCTGCTTCACCCTCCTCAGCACTGGGATTACAGGTGTGCGCCACCATGCCCAGTCATGGTGGCCTGCTGAGTCTGGGGGTGGAGTCAGCACAGGGTGTGGTACCAGATATTGAACCCTGGTCCTTGAGCTTACCTTGGCAGGCCCTTACACCGCTGAGCTGTCTCTGCAGCCTTTACCACGACTCGTAGCTGAGCACATGTCATGTGTTAGACTTTGCACTATACTTTTGCCTATACAATGCTATTTAAAACCAGTCCTATGATAGAAATTATCGGGATGTACATGGGTGTCTCGCAGCCACTCTGCAAGGTAAAACTAGTTAATATCTTCTTTTTTTCAGTGGGCACTGAGGCAACAGGACATTCAGCAACTTGCCGTAGTGAAGTTATTAGGAGGTCAGGAACTAAAATTTGAAATAAGGAAGCCATCCTCCAAAAGTAGGGATTAGACATTTTTATCTTCTTCTTTATAGTGTTATGAAAAAAATAACCTTTTCTAAAGCCCATGTGAGCCTCTTCACACCAAACGTGCTGCTCCTCTGTCGTGTTGCTAGCAGGGTGACCACTTCCCTTTCAGTGTATCAAAAGTGCAAGCAAGATATTGCTGTATCACTTTCATGGCTCATATAATGTTCCTCAGGAACCTCACTCCTTGGAGCGGTGGAGAAGGTGAGAATGAAGTCAGTTTGCTGATGGGACCAGAATTTTAAAGGGTTTCATGGGATGCCTCGCCCCCCTTGCTGACACAGCCTTGCAGCTACACTTTCCTCCTGCTCTTCAGGGTAGAGACGGGTACACGGCGACAGCTAAATGGGGAGACTTGGCGGCATGGCCGTGGGAGCGTAGCGGTTTCTTTCTGTTTTTGGTTGCTCTTTGCATGCATTGCTGCCTTGTAGCGCTTCGTTTCTGCTCCTTGGTCTTGGTGAAGCGGGGCATCCTCGGCTGCTGCAGTTGCAGGCCCGCCTTCCAGCACTTGTACTGCGCTACCAAGGCACTTCCTGCTATTCCCTACTGATGGCTGATTGCTGCCTATGGTGGAAATCAAAAGGTAGTCAAGTATGACTTCATGAATCACAGGAGTTACTGTGATACAGAGGGGGCCAGTTTTTCTTAGGGAGAATAATGTCACCAACTTTAAAGGGTATACACTGGATAGAGGAGACACATGGACCACTTGGTGACCAAATTATTTAAGTCCAGTTGCTCACTGCGCTGTGAGCAGGCTTCTGTGGAGAGGACAGTGTTAGGAGAGGCACAAGTATGTCTTCAGAGACACCAAGCAGCTCTCAAGAGAAGCTGGCTTGAGCACCACCATAAGATCTGCAGAGACTCTTGAGGTCACAGGATGCTAATGGGCAGAAAGAGCACTAGAAGCTGAAGCCTCAAAGCTCCTTAGCTAGGAAGATGTGGAATCAGAGAGTTGACCATCATGCAGTTTGCTACAGCTGCCACTTTGGGTCTTGAGAGAAGCGACTGACAGAGGGTAACCTGGCCATCGCCTAAGTTCTCAAAGTGTGGGTCAGACTCTTGAGTTTCTAAGTATTTTGAAGTCCAAAAGTTGAGGTTAGCAACTCATGGGTAGGGAATCTGATGAAGTTTGAGCCAACATTCCCGAGGAGTGAGGGAATGCCCTATGAGTTCTCACATATGGGGTCTGGGAAGATGTTGCAGTATTAAACAAATAATTAAAACAAAGAAGGAACACAAATTCCCCATCGTGTAGCACCATGGAGGTCACGTCCACTCTAAACAATCCCTGCTGAGAACTGCATCCTGAGAACCTTCATCTACAAGTTACTGTGCTATAACCCCATCACAAGAGATCACAACCTCGACACCAAATGGTACATGTGGGAATTTCAGAGTCATGAGTCTTCTATATGAGAACAGAGTACAGGACTCCATAATGCTAAATCCAGCTTCCTGCAGGCCAAAATGTGGCTTCTCTAAGTTGTTGAGGTCACACTAGGAAGGCTGAATGTTTGTCCCTAGAGCTCCAAATGAAAAGTGGAGCACATACTCTTCAGATTTTCTGTTTACTCATCCTATGCAAAATGTCTCCTTTCTGAGGCCTTGGTGTGGTTACTGGTGCACAACTACTTCCTGTTCCTTTGGCCTCTTTATTCTAGGACACAAGCTTTATCCTCAGTGCTTTGATCCTACTCTTTCAGATTTCCAAGGTATAGAGAGCTTTCTTCTGCTACCCCTGCCCCATGTGGCTTCCGTTTATTTAACCAACACTAAATGGCAGTAAGGCAAGTCATTACCCTCAGCATGGAGAGTTGTCACTCCAGCTCCTTAAATTCAGTTCCCAAAATCCACATAGCAGTTCCTTTATAGTATTATTATTCTTTTCTACAGAGGAGGAAAATGAGGCATGGGAAGCCCACTAATGGCTCTTGATCACATAGCTGGTAAGTGTCAGAGGCAGGGTTCAAACCCTGGCAGGCTAGCCCTGAGGAAATGAGTCTTATTACCCAACTGGGCTGACTCTCATGGAAAAGAATGGCAGAGGTGGCCATTAGACTCCTATTAAGGAAATGTAGACTTGTAATGATGTCAAAAATATTAAATCTATTACATGTTCATGAATTTGTAGTAGGCTTTCTAAGGAAAATAGGTCTGAAAGGAAAAGAAATTTCTCAGGGAACTCTTTGAAGTTATATAAGTATTTTAACTGCCAGTGACTACTCAGACTTTATCTGAAAGAAGAGTGACCTGCATAGGTACAATAATGTTAACATTATTGTAATGTACAGGCTTGATGGCTGTTCAGCACAACAGTTCTTTTTCTTTTATAGCTACATATCATGGAGAGTTTGGTGGCTTCTAAGTTTGATTCAAGCAGTTCGGCAGGGCTCATCTATACCTAAATATACTTCCATAGATTAAATTCCCTAGCTTTATTTAAGTTTCCCCTACCTAAGAATCACTTGGGGCAGGATTTGGAGTTTGGGAATGACTTTGGAGCTTGGGAGATTTGAAAGAGAGAGACAGAGACAGAGACAGAGACAGAGACAGAGAAACAGAGAGACAGAGAGAGAGAGACTCAATTTCAATTATGTGAAATTGCCAATATTCAATTCTTTTGACCTACAAAAATGTCAGTTTCATGTAGTTTAACTTAAAAAGAAATATAAAAATTGAAATTATTTTAAAATTTCTTCTGGAATTAGCTTACACTCAATATATGCCTTTATTGTATCTGCTTCTTTCTCTAAGGAAGAAGGACACTTAACAGATATGAAAAATAAGTTTAGAAAATATTTATGTTTAACTTTTATCTTTTCCACTAACCATGAAACCTTACTATCTCTTGCAATTCATAAAAGAAAACTTCTCTTTGACAACTTGTGTTTTTGATTTACTGTAGGATGTTTGTGGACTATCTTGTGTTGATTTTAAAAACCTGTTTCTTGCAATGAAGATCATAATTTACCTATTTTAAGACCTGATGTTAAGGAATGATATGACTACAGTTTTCTTAACAAAAGATGAGAGAAAACCTTTGTTTATATCTTACTTTTCTTAGGCTATTGCAAAAAAGAAATGGAATTTAAACTGACTTTGGGATTTGGAAGGGGAGCGGCGTTACTGTTGGCCTTGAGCATTTCTGAAAGCACGTAACGGGGGCTGCGTGCTTGATGTGAGAAGGAATCCCATGACCTAGACCCTTGGAGAGCTGATGGATGTTTGTTTCTTAAGATAAAACGCAAGTTAGTGAATGACATCTTCCTTTTTATGAATTAAATATTTAAAGAATTAAACAAGCTAACTGTGGAATATGAGGAACTTAAAGGGATAGCAGGCTTTCAGAAATACCTGGGATTCCATAATAGGATAAATTTAGCATTTCTTAAGTTGTCTGGTTGGTGGCCAATTTTCCTTATATATTTGCCTTACAAATTGTTTTACACTATTATTAGCTTGCCCTTGGAGCATTTAAAATCTCCAATATGTTAATTCAAATATAGATTGATTGCATTTGTCCCATTATTATCTCTTAAGATTTTACATATCTAATACAATTTTAGCTAACATCTAGGTTTTCAGATGGTTCCTTAAATAATCATAGAAGGCATAGAATTGCATCCCATTTTAAAATTTTAGGCCAAGTATTATTATTCTTTATCTTTAAAAATCTCCATTTATTTGGTATAGGGTTTCTCTATACAGATGGGACTCATGGTGATCCTCCTGCCTCAGCCTCCCCAGCACTGGGATTACAGGCATGCATTACTGTGACTCATTTCAGCAGCTGGTATGGGGTTCTGGGGCTGGCCTGGCAGGTGTACTGAGGATCAAACCCCAGTCCTTATGTTTGCCAGGTAGGCACTTAGACCATGAAGCTATCTTCCCGCCAGTAGGCCAAATATTAATAACTTTATTTATTTATTTTGTGGAACTGGGAATTGAACTCAGGTCCTTGTGCTTGCCAGGCAAACACTTATTCTACTGAGCTGTCTCTACAGCCCCAATAACATCATTTTTAGAATCTACTTTTACTCATGATTAAACATTGCCAACCTGAGTGGTATTTGGATTTAATCACTGAAATAAATGTTCCATTTTTAACTCAGTTTTAAGATTATTACTCCTAGCACAAGTGCAACTAACATTGATGATTTTTAACTATGTAGTAGCACTGTCTGCAGTGCTTACCCTTAGCATTTTCCCAAGCCCATTGCTGTACATACATTATCCCATGTGAACTTCTCTGAAAGGTAAGCGACTGGGACTGCTCCCATTTTACTGTTATGCACCTAAGCTACCCAAAGGGAAGCCGAGTCTCAGTCAGTGATGACAGCCCAACGACCTGATCGTAGGCAGCTTGAAGACAGATTCCATGCATCTGCCATGTTATTCTGTTGTTACTTTTATTTTTGAAATAAATTATACTTTTTTAAAAAATCACAGACAGTGAAAATACCCTCTTTTCACTGATTCAGTTGCTTTTGCTTGGTGGAAGCTTCTGGAATCTATGTTTTGAATTTCAGCAAGGTCCAGGGACATGTGCCACTAGACTGAGTGGTATGCTCTGTGTTGGGTCAAGCAGTGACGCTTGGCTTTCAACTGTTTGGCTTTTGGCGCTTGGGATGAAATCCAGCGCACTGTGCAGCTACGTGGGGGATGATCAGCAGCCTTACGCCGCCCCTCACCCCTCCACGTACATGCCTCATTTTGGGCTGCTCGTGTGCACCACAGTCCTGCTAGGTAGGTATCACTGTCACTGATGAGCAGAGAGGTGCTGAGGCTGACCAGGCTAGCGGGGAGAAACAGCCATGTTAGGCTTTTCACCAAGAAAAGCCTATTCCAGTACAGTACCTTCTTCATCACTAAGCCAGCATTTGTGGGCCTGGTCCCATGTCCAGCTGGATCAGAACCACAGGAGTATGATGTAACATGTCTAATGAGCCTAAAGCCCTGGGGAGCAAGTCCTGCAGAACTGTAGCTGTTAACCTGGGCCCAGTGCTCATTAGAATCTCCCTGAATGTGTGAAGGCAGAACTTTCTCGGCCACTTGCAGGCAGGAGGATCAGTCAGCTGCCAGGCTTGGTAGAACTCACATTACAATCCCAGAGTTTTCTAGTCGGGGGTTTATATGGAACCCCCAAATTTGTATTTCTAGCTGGGAGTGGGGACACATACCTGTAGTCCAAGCTACTTGGGAGGCTGAGGTAGGAGGATCTCAATTTGAGGTCAGCCTGGGAAACTTAGGAAAAACCTGGTCTTAAAAAAATGTTGAGGCTTATCATATTGGCAGATTGCTGCAGGCTCCCAGGCCTACTCTCCCAACAAAACAAAAAACAAATAAAAATAAAAATGCAACTAAAAAACTGCAAGAATTTGTATTCTTAGCAAGTCCCGGGCCAGCGAGGCTACCACTGGACTCATGGCCAATCTTTGGGAGCCATTGTATGTGACGTGCACAGTATAGGCAAGTGGCCACGAAGCAGGCGCCACTGTTTAGGTTGACTCCATTTTTATAATAGCCTTACATTCTTTATTGATTTCAGTGATTAATTTTATTTTAAATTATGTATCTGTAGAGATCACACCAATATTCCTACTTTCTGTTCAAATAATTCTGATCATTTCTGAGTTTTTTAAGTTGACACGAACACTTACTGTGGATTCCTGAGGTGCGTTGCACCCTTTCTTGAGTCCTAAGGCGAGGCAGGGAACTCTTTAGCAGGTTGAAAAGAAAGGCAAGGGATTGTTGAAGCTCTGATTAGCTAAGAAGTGGAGATTTAACAGCTTTCGAATTGGAAGGAGGATGCTCTAAAAGCCCACGCATGTCCTGGCTGTCACCCAGCCCGCTCCCACCCAGGATGGCTGCCTGAGCGCTGAGCCAGGTACAGTGAGTGGCTTGTGGCTTTGATTGGGCTGTGTAGCAATTATTCCGAGAGCCACTCAAGCCCTGCCTCACCAGAGAAAGCCCGCTGATGCAATTCAGCCTGAAGGCCTTTCCAGCAGAGCATCTGTTTTTTTGATACACTTTGCCTATTAATTTCTATCTCCAATGTGTTGGAACTGAGGAAAAAACACACCTTCTTGATGCCTGTCTCTTCTTACTTCTCATGCAGGCATGATGGATGCTTTGCGAAAGCATCCCAGAAAGCAGAGAATATTCCTTCCTCCCCAAAGTGTTTTTTTTTTTTTTTCTTCTTTAAAAATTCTCTTTGCTTAACTATGCATTTATTAATAGCATGTTATATAATCCTCACATCTTCCAGCTTTGGGATTGTAAGATTTAATCACATGAGTTTATATATATCACATGTATATGCTTTGTGTATAATTAATATATAACAATATATACTTTTTTTCCCTTTGGGGATGGTGTCATTTTTCCAAAAGAGATATACAAACTTACATTCAAAGATAACCATTCTAAACTTTATTTTGTTTAAATTATAGTTGTCTTATTTTCCAGTAATATATAATTAGAAATATTGTTTTCAGAGATAAGCTATTTCTTTACCTTGTCACCTGACTCTTCGGTCACAGAGAACCAAAGTGATCCTTACTCTTATTGAAGGTATGAAAGGTCCTCTTAACGATGAAACAAGATAGAGCTGTCTCTATAGAAACCACCACAAACACAGAGATACAGTTTCAAAAAGAAAATGTTTCTGGGAAGAAAGAGGCAGGTAGGGTTTTCTGAAACTTTTCTTTCGTACATTAAACTTTGGGGATAGTGAGGAATTTTTATGAGCAGTTTCAAACCTGCCCTGGGATAGAAAAAAATAAAGTTTTTTTGAGTTGTTTATATTCCCTAATTGCCTCAAGGCTTTCAGAGGGGGTTATATTATGTGAGATCCTTCTGAAGATGGTATTTTATTAGTCACCAAGATGAGAGGGTAACGCTAACATTGTGCTGAAGCTTAAATACACTGTTTTTCACTTTGCGCAGAAAAAATATTGGTAATTTAATCATTGGATTTTTTATTTTACTTTTTGAAAGGAGAAAATGGTCTTCTGAAGCATTTTACATTGGATGGTGTTATTGCTGTCTGTTTCATTGTCATTTTATTTTGTTTTTAAAAATTTCTTAAATTTTTTTATTGATTTTAATGAGAAAAAACCCCCATAAAATAGCAGTGAAGCAGTTTCCAAACAGGTTAGTAGCACAGTTACAATAATTAATACATTGCATATAGTTGTCTGCATAGTGATTATTTAGAGGACAAGATATAGACATGATGTCTAAACGTTATTAGTACGAACTTTTCTTCTCACTGAACTAAGAGAAAGTACTTATTGTCATTTTACTTGCCCACTTATTTTCTTTTTGATAGGTTTTAAAGCAGTGGTGTTAAGATTCTGAACTTTACGTGACAGTTATTGTTCTGTTTGACAAACTATTTTTGGGGGGTGACATTGGGGATTGAACTCTGGATTCTGCCCTTGACAAGCAGGCATTTAGGCCACTGCACTATATCCCGAGTCATTTTTTTTTTTTTTCTCTCTCCACTTCTTTTTTTTTTCATGTCATGTTTTCATATTGATTCAAGTTAGTGTTAAGGACAGCCCGTAAATTAACATCTATTATCTTTGTCTCTTTAAAGTAACGGTTGTGTATATATATATTTGAATTAATCAACAATTTCAGTTCAGGGAAAAATGAAATAGTGAAATGTCAATGCAGAAAGAACACTGGCTGAGAGACTGCCACACCACTCTATGCCATTAAACATCGTGAGGATCATTCTCTTGTCTTTTATCAAAAGAATACCAAACCAAGCTAACAAAGTATGACATCCAGTAAGCAAAAGTACAAAACAAATCTCTCCATTTTCAGCGTTAGTATTCTTTTTCTCCCTCTTTCCCTATACTCAATCACTGACCAAACAGAAGAAGGTATAATTTACATACTGTTGATGCCCCCAAGAATTTTGACTTCAAACAGTTTCCCTTGTCTTGTCCTAGAGTAAATAGTTGATTTATGTATTCATTGAAACTAAATGGGAAAAGGAATTATTAATGATTAGTGAGTTATTGTGGAGTATTGCCCCAGGCAAGAGGGAAGGAGACCAGAGAGCCCTGGTCCCTCTCTTCTAGAGCTTCTGATAAAAACCTCTTGGCATTGTTGACTATTTATAGCCTTTTTTAGACTATTCATACATTTTATTACTAAAAGAAATTGGAAATAGCATAATTTGCAATAAATGGATTTTTTGCGTAGTAGAGCCTTGAGCACCGAATTCTGGGGTTAATTTTATTGGCGTTCAGTCACATTTCTCTCCAGAACCCACTTCCGAGAGGTACTGTGCTTGCAGACGGCCTCTTGCCTTGTGCGTCCGGGAGCTTTGTCTTGCTCCATTGCTTCTTACTAACCTCAGTTACAGACACTACAACAGTAAAACCTGGCTCCAATAAATGCCTCCCAGAGATGGCACTAGGATAGTGTTTTAATTTTTTTTATTACTTTTAATAAGAAATAACAATGTGACATTTCCAAAATGAGTTAGTGGAACATTCCCAATAATTGACACAATGCATATTGTTGTCCTTGTAGTAGTTGTTTAGGGCACAGAACGCAGACATGATAATTTTCCTAATCATTACTGATAAAAAATTTGTTTTTTTTTTTTTTACAAACATTTCTTAGAACAGTGTTTCTAATCAGGGTGCACACTTCTCTGAACATTCAGGGGATTTCAAATGATTTGGCAGATATTAGAAATAAGGCGAGTCTGGACAGAAAGTCTCGGATCAAAATTTGCAGTGCTGAGATCTCTCACGAATAGACGTAGATTCTGTGTAGGCTTGTTACAGTCAGCTGTCCTTCTGACTGAAAAAGAGCCCTTTAAACTAATACAGCACCTAAGAATCATAATGAGGACCAAACCGGAACGTTCTCAAATGTTCCCAAAATATGTGACGTGAAAAACAATCGAATCTACGGATCAGTATATTCTCTTATTCGGCTTCATCTCGGCCTGACTCATCACGTTCTTGTGTTTCTCTAAATGCACGATGTTAAAAATCAAATTTATAGGTTTGTGTAATTCATCCGGTGAGAAGCAGCATTTTAAAACAAAGTTCTTTAAGATATAAAAAAATTCTTACTAGCCAGTGAATTTTGTAAATCCAAAGAGGAACATCCATTAGTTGCCCATCTTCAGGTAGACAAGTGGAATTACCCAATTATTAAATAAATGAATAGATGCAGGATGCCATAGCTAGATCATTAGCACTTGCAGCAGAAGATTCTGATTCAAATACTACTTTTAGCATGCAGAGATATTAAAGAGATCATGCTCTACAGTGCCTTGGGAGATGGTGCAACATTCTCCTTCATAAATATACTATTATATATAATTATATATATATATATATATATATATATATATATATGGTGAGGTAATTATCTAATATTGACTAATGCCAAGCAATGCCTACTTGGCCCTTTGTTACTTCAAAAAATCAGGACGTGTAGCATAATCCATGACGCAAGACGTTTGAGGCGTGAGAGAGCAAACGACTAAGTAGATGAGTGTGCGTAGGTAGTTAGGCACGCCTGCTGGTTGCCTCGTTTCTGGCTGTGGTCACCTGCTGTGGGTGGGCGGTGCAATTTTGCTTTCAGAAGCATCCGGTTCAGGTGCGCTCTGTGTCTCGCCCCCTTCTTCCTCCAACGCGAACCTGTCCGTGAAGCGTTCTGTGCTGGCTTCAGTTGCATAGACCTCTGTTCTGTTTCCTTCTTCAGTTGTCTGGAGGCAGGTGGCACTCGTCAAATAGCTCCGGCATGATCAAGGCATGTGACGGCCTGGTCTTACAGGGAATACTTCGTTACAAGATTTTACCAGCTTGGGTAGGAAATGTTGAACGCAGGCTATACAGACATGTGTGCTCCTGCTTTTAGCTATAGTTGTCACTTGTCCTTCTTTTGCATAGATATAAAAATAGTGTCATCTTTCCTTTTTGGTTCTATTTTCATTTGTTTATTTATTTGGCACAGGGTCTCGCTCTGCAGCTCAGATTGGCAGTGATCCTCCTGACTCAGCCTTCCTAGCACTGGGATTATAGGTATGCAGCACCACAACTGGTTTTGGGGCCAGCATAGCAAGTGGTACTGGGGAATCTACTGAATCCGGATCCTTGCACTTTCCAGGCAGGTGCTTAGACTGCTGAGCTATCTCCCCAGCCTTTCGCTTCTACTTCTAACTGGAGGAGAGTAGACACAACCTCTAAATCTTTGCTTAGTCAAATGGCCATCGTGACAGGATGTTTGAAAGAACACTTGACAGCTATGGTATGATTCTAAGCTGGTCAGTTAACTCAGTTGCTCTTAAGTAGTACCCAGGAAATACTTTAACTATAGTCAAAAAAGCGAATGAATTCAGTTAATCTTAGTTTTGAGCCCATGAGGTACTTACGGTACACATGCAAATCAAGCATGCATAAAAATTAGGGGACATACATCAGACATAACAGATTGCAGAAGTCCTCATGAAAGGAAATCAAAAGTGATGGAAACCGTGAGGGAAAATGCCTTTCCTTTTCTCAACATGCTATTAATTAAATTATTACATAAAGCAGTGCATTTTGAAGTTCTCATCTTGTTTTTGTTTTCTCTTCAAACAGATGCTGGCTTTATTGTCTTAAGGTGTCTGGAAATGTTTTCTTTAGAATCTGATTTTTATCTTGATAATAATTTTAGAAGAAGAAGCAATTTGGGGGCACATATACATATATGTATGCCTGATGACTAAACATCATTTGGAGACAGGGAACAATAAGTTGTACGATTGGTTTTGGTCTTGCAATAATAATAATGGTTCTAGTGATTTTATTGAATTTTTGTTTTGTGCTGTGGTGCTGGGATTGCATCTAGGATTTTGCTCATGCCAAGAGCACGCTGTGCTACTGAGCCACATTCCCAGCCCCTTTTATTTTTCTATCTGCACAGCAAGTAATAGCATTTAGCATAAGCTGTTTACCTTGTTTAGATATTGTTGAAAGCAGTTTAATTCATTCTACACGTGTGTGCGCATGTACGCATGCGCACACAGACACACACACACACACACACACACTCACACACTCACACATGACATTTAAAAGATCCTACAGCCTTAATGAAGAACTATAGTATTTCAGAGGCAATGTGTTTTGGCTTTGAAAAATTACACATGTAATTTCAAATGCTCTAGTAGCCACGTTTAAGAAGTAGAAGCAGTGACAATTTTCATCTTATATTTTAATCTAGCATAATTAAAATATTTTATTTCAGCATGATATCGACAGACATATTTTTAATCTTTCTTTTTTCATATAAAGTCTGAAATCTGGCAGTTTCTTTTCACCCTCAGTACACCACAGCTCGGAGCGGTCACGTTCGAAGTGCTTAGCTGGTACGCGTGGCTGACGGCTGCTGCATTGGTAAGCACAGTCTTAGAGGAGAGGCACGCGCTTGCTGTAGATACGGAAAGTGTCACCACTCAGGCTTTGCCACAGCAGTTCCCGAGATAGAGGTGAGGATTTGACGGCCAAATTGATGCGTTTAGCCCACTGGTTCTCAACTGGGCCTCTTCTGCTTTCCAGCGGGCATTCAACAACTGCCAGAACAGTTTAGGTTGTCACCGCTGAGCAGGGAGGATGCCACTGTTGTCCAGCAGCAAAGGATGCTGCTAGGCGTCCTACCGTGCAAGGACCCCGGCCCTGCCCATCTGAACCACAGTGGTAACAGAATGAACTGGTACTGAATTCTGGAGAGCAGAGGTTTCTATGGAGATGTGTTTTATCCTCTTCATGAAGAATATGATGAACACGTTCTGTGATGGTGTAGCTGCAGCACCCCAGTACCAGACCCTTCCTTCAGGTCTTTGTTGTCTCATCCATATTTGAGATACATGGTAAATATTACGTTGCTTTTAGAATAAGATATTGCAGCTACCTGCTGAGCTCCAGTACCACATGGAGAATGAGACTTTGGAGAAGGGGTCAGAGAAAATTTTAAGTTACTTCCTGTCCACTCCAAACAGGCATCCCGTGGCTTGGAGAACAAGCAGTGGAAACTAAAGGCCCCAGGGAAGCTTGAGGCTTCTCTGTGTGGCCAGGCTGCAGAGCCCAGAAACAATGTAGGAAAGCGATCAGGTTCATGCTTTTGATTTTTCAGCTTAATAAAAATTTGATCAAACAGGTTTAATACTGCATGCTTCCCTTTTCCCCCACCCACTTCCTTCCTCGTGACTCAGCAGTTTCCATGAAAGACTCTGGTAAGGTGCAGGCAGATGAGTCCCAGGGTGAACAGGAGTGGCCTTGGCTTGGGGAAGTGGGAGAATTTGTGTGTCACTCTCGAGCATGCTTCACATGCTGAGTGGTGCTGATCGGTCTGTCTGGCATCTGACTCACACGGTACTAATCTCTGTACTAATCATTTTAAGCAACAAATAAAAAATCACTTGTGCCAAGAATGTATAAGGTGAAATGTCATTGTAAGCAGGTTCGTAAAATAACACCAGGAAGCCAGCCATGGTGGTGAACTCCTGCAGTCCCAGCACTCTAAGAGGTTGAAGCAAGAGTTCAAGTTTGTGCCCAGCCAGCCCAGGCAGTTTAAGAGATTTAGTGAGGTCTTGTCTCAAGTTAAAAAAAAACAAAACAAAAACAAAACAAAACAAAACAAAACAAACAAAAAAACAATTGGCTGGGATGCCGTCTGGGGCCAAGGACATGGATTTAGTCCCCACCACTGCAAAATAAAGGAAGGCTCTCTTTTAAAGTTCACTTGATTAGTTCAACCCAATTCAGGATCCTGCATAGAATTATGCATCTTTGCATAAAGTTAACTGATTTGCATGAAGTTCACTGATTAGAGACCTTAATTACATCTGCAGACACCGTTGCCTTATGACTTAGCACATTTGTAGGAGAGGTAGCTCGTCGTTGTTAAAGGCATCTTACTCTTTCCTTACATCTTGATGCCTTTTATTTTATTGAACTATACTTGAAGTAAAAGAAACTATATGTGTTTTAAATAGAAATGTATACAATCTTTAGTGTTTTGTCCTCCTTCCCTTTCCTCCTTTTTTTCTCTCTCTTTCTTTCCTTCTTTTTTTTTTTTTTTTCTTTTCTTTCCTTCTTTCACGTTAGGGATTGAATCCCAGGCTTGCAAAGGCTGGGAGGTCCTCTTCCACTGAACTGTACCCCTGGCCCTGCATACATTCTTATAACCAGTGCTGCAGTCAGGTAGCAAACATTTATGCCGCTGTGTGAATTTCCTCACAACACCTCTTTGAAATTCACACCTCCTTCCCTACCCACACCACGGGCACGGAGCAGCTTTCTGTTAATACAGACTGGTTCATATTCTGCACTTTTGTAAATGAACTCATAGAACGTGGTTTTCCTTTTTACTCTTATCCTCTTCCACTAAACACAGTGATTTTGTGATTCAAGTGTATTGCTGTATATATTATCAATTAATTTTTTATATTGCTGAGTAGTATCTCACCATGTGTATATATGTTTATTTTTGCCAGTTTTTAATGACTATATAAATAGAAATAACTATGAATATTCATGTATTCAAATATGGTTACACTGGCTTGTTTCTTTCTTCTAATATTTTTTAAAAGAATTTTATTTGGGGCCCGGCAGGATGGCTCAGTGGCCTAAAGCGCCTGCTTGGGGAAGCTTGGGCAGCTTCAGGGACCACGGTTCGATCCCCGGCACCACATGCTGCGCCAGCCCTGCCCTCGGGGCGGGCTGAGCTGGCCATAAAAATGAGTGAATAAACAAACAAAGGTTCTGAAACAAGAATAAAAATAATAAATAAAATTTTTAAAAAAAGTTTAAAAAAAGAATTTTATTTATTTAATTTTTTTCTTGTTTCAGAACTTTTGTTTATTTATTTTTATGGCTGGCTCAGCCTGCCCTGAGGGCAGGGCTGGCGCAGCATGTGGTGCTGGCGATCGAACCGCGGTTCCTGAAGCTGCCTAAGCTTTCCTAAGCAGGCACTTTAGACCACTGAGCCATCCTGCCGGGCCCCTGGCTTGTTTCTTTTGAATGAACGACTAGGGATGGAATGGATGGAGTGCATAAGTGTATGTTTAATTTTTTTGTTTGTTTGAGACAAGGTTTTTTTTTTTTAAATGTAGTTTTGGCTGGCCTTGAACTTGTAGCCATCCTCCTGCCTCAATCTCCCAAGTACTGGGATTATAGATAATATATTTAACATTTTAAGAAATGGTTGAACTGTTTTCTAAAATGTTGTTCCAATCGATGTCCTTAGCAAGGCCGTGTGAGAGCTCTAGCTTCTCTCCTACTCATAGATGCAAAGTTTTGCTATTGCTAACGCATGGGTAGTGATTGTGTTCTGTGGCTTTGGCACGTCTGTGGGGATCACTGACGTGGAGGAGCTCTTCGTGGCTTTGTCGGCCATTCGTGCATCTTTTTTTGTGACTGTGGATTCACATCTGTGGTCCATTTCTAATTCTGCTATGTTGGCCATCTTGAATTTTAGGAGCTTATAAATTATTCGTATATTTTGAATATAAATCCTGAATGCCTCCTTCCCCCCACTGTGTGGCTTGCCTTTGGTTTGCCTCATGGTACTTTCCAATGAGGTTTATATTTTGTTGATGCCTAGGTTCTTAGTTTTAGCTTTTATGTTTCACTCTTTTCAAAAAATACTCTTTCTGTCTTGGTGTGCCACACAGTTGAGAGATTTTTCCTCCTTTGTTTCTTAATAACATTCACAATTTTAAGTCTTACATTTAAATCTGTGGTGTATTTCAGGCTACGTTTTGTGAATCTGTGTGATGGAAGTCAGTGCTGGCTTCTTTCCCTTATAGACATCCGGTGGATCCACTTGTTGAAAAAGTTTCCTACCATTATGGAATGACTTCAGAATTTTTGCTGAGAGCAAACAACTGCATATTTTTTTTTTTGCCATAGCTACAGTTAGATCAGATGTCACAGCATCTCCAGGATGCCCCAGTGATCCATCTGTTGGAGTTGTGGTCTCCACCTTGGTACCGTTGGAAGAGGCTAGAAGCTGCTTACAGGCAGGGCCAAGGGAGAGGGAGTTGGGCCATTGGAGGGGGAAGTTTGATGAAAGGTTTTGTTCTCCGTTCTCAGCCCCTTCTTGATCTTCTCTCCTTTTCCCTTCCTAGCTACACATGAAGTGAGCAACTGCTTTACTATCCATTCCCTGTCACGGCATTCTGCTATCCTATAACAAAAAATATTTTTTTTTTATCTTCTTAAGGTGATTAGCTCAGGTTTTCTTTTCTTTCTTTCTTTCTTTCTTTCTTTCTTTCTTTCTTTCTTTCTTTCTTTCTTTCTTTCTTTCTTTCTTTCTTTTTTTTACAATCACACAAAGCCAACTAACATAACTGCTTCTACAATCTGTTGTTTGTACACTAGCTCCACATAAGTTCTAGTACCATATTTATTTGTACACTAGCTCCACATAAGTTCTAGTACCATATTTCCCATGTTACATTTCACCTACAAACATTTCACCTCATATAGCATCTTCCAAGTGTATTACTGTTGACAGCTTGCGTTTGTGTTGCAAGGCATAAAGATGTCGGAACTCATGATGACCAATGTTCTATGGCGATTGTTCCATCAGTGGTGGAGCTCTTTGGGGACAGGGAAATTAACAACAGGAACCCGTAACTGGCAGTGTGTATCAAGGTAATTTTTTTCATACTTGGGGAAAATAGTCTGTTCTTGAATTTCATTTGCATCTGAAGATAGTTTATAAGATTTCTCAGTAAGAGCACATGATTAAGAAAAGAACCTGAAGTCCTTTCAGGTGACTGCATCCTCTAAATTTCTGGTTGTTCTCTAAATCTATAGCTCTGGTTGTTTCCTTAGATCTAGCAGGTAAAGGGCAGGGGTGTTTACAAAATGATCCCACAGTGCATGGCAGTGGCTGCCTTACCCTCTGTCTTAGTTACTTTTTACTCATTGCTGGGACAAATACCTAACACTCAAAATGAAGGAAGGAAAGGTTTATTTAGCTCACAGTTTGTAGAGGTTTCAGTCCATACTCAGCTGGCCCAAGGCTGAGTGGAACAGAGCAGAGAACATCCAGTTCATGGTGGTAGAACAGCAACAAAATGGTGACAGAGGCAGCCAACCAACCACGGTAGCAGAGCAACAGCGTGAGTCTGTCTCTCTGTCTCTTTTTAAATTACATCAGGCTCTCTGCCTTAGCCTATCCGCCTCAGACCACACATATAATTCCCAGCAGTATTCAGACATAATCTCATCAGTACTAAAACATATAATCCCATGAATCATGGATCAAGTCTCAAACTCTAGAAGTCCTCGCCCCATGATTGCATGAGGCTTTGGGGGAGACAGAAACCACAATACCCTCAATATCAGAAATTCCTGGGCACAAATTTCAGCACTTGGAAAAGTGTCTGAGTATCTAAATATTTAGACCCAAATGTGGACTAGAGAATGTTCTTATTCTTTTACTGCCTCTAAATCTCAAGCTACAGTGAGACAGAGCCATGACTGTTTACTTCGATGAGGCTGGACCCAAAACTTTGGGGTCATCATTTTCACCTGTGAATGACTGGGGAATTCTGCTTTTCATCTGGCAGTGGGCTTGCTGTGAGAAAAGAATCCGGCTTTTGTCAAATGCTACAGATGCTAGTTATACCTTCATTTATTCTAATATATATTTCACTAAAATGAGAGATTCCACTTTGCATCTGGATGGCCCCTGTCACAGACTGTCCAGTGTGTCTGGTAAAGCCGCTTAGCTTTGCTGAAATTCAGTGTAAAGTAATTTCAAATGTTAAAATGTTAAGTAAATTAAGCATAGGAGAGTAGTCTCAAGGAGTGAAGTGAGACTGAGTGTGATAAAGCATCAATCGAAGTTGTTCGGCACCACTAATACTGTAAACATGTTCAAGTGTGAAGTATGTTTATGACCTCACTACAGCCCCATAAAATTTTAAATTCCTTCTATAACTTTTAGGGATACCAACTGGAGTTTATAAATTCTCACCACTGACATGGTATTTCCTATGTGTAAAACAGTTTTATATTTACTCTAGGTATGTTAATGAAAAATTTAAAATTCTTTTTATTTTGATATTTCCAAGATCGTTGGTATGATCTTGATGATCTGGATGAAGTGAGTTTTATAAAGAGAGAGAAAAGTAGTGTTGGTCTTTATGAAGATGATTTAATCAATTTTGTTTTGGAGAAAGTAACTGCAATTGGTAGGAGTCATTTCACACCAAAAGCACCGAAGAAGAACTCTTGATTCTTGGCTTCAGGCTGGCGATTCTGTTCTTTTTAATTTTCTATCTTAGTTTTATTTATTTATTTATTTATTTATTTATTTATTTATTTATTTAGAAAGAATACAAAATAGTGATAGAAAAAAAAAAAAAGCATTGTAAGCAAAGCAAGATTTCACTAAACAAAGTAATAGGAATTCAACAACAAATGCTGCATTACATGCTGCTGTCTTGCTGGCTGCTCAGGTTACCTGATAGAAGTGTGTAAAGATTTGTTCCTTTTTTAATTTTTAAAAGTTTTTATTTGTACACATTTGTCCTACACAACGACTACATTCACTGTGGTGAGCTGGTGCGTGACACAACACATATCACGTGTGTGTGTGTGTGTGTGTGTGTGTGTGTTTTATGTATTTAGTACAGGCTCTCACTATGCAGCTCAGACTCGCAGTAATCCTCCTCTGTCAGCCACCCCAGCACTAGGATTGCAGACTTGTGCCACCACGCCTGGACTCAGTGAATGACTGAGAGTACCCTGGAGTGGGGTCGGCTCGGTGTGTGGTACTGGGCATCAAATTCTTGTCCCTGTAATTGCCTGAGCAGGCCCTTGGTCCACTGAGCTATCTTGCTGGCCCTGTGTATTTATCAGTACACGTTTGCAGTACAGAATGATTGCATCCTCCTGGGGACTCTGTACCTATACATAGCATGTCTTAGTTCTCTTCTTAAAACCTCTCTCAACTGTCCCTGTTTCTGTCCATTTCTTATTTTCCTTCCTATTTGAGGAAGACCTATCTCTCTTTCTACTTTCTGTCTTTTTTTTTTTTCCAATTCTTTTATTGTTTAAATTTAACAATGGTTATATTACATATTTTCATCATCGGATCAGTTTATATTAATACATATAGGTATATAAGATTGATCAAACAACTAAACATTAACCTTTCTAAATCCACATTACTTTTTTTTTTTCTTTTCCCCCTTTTTTTCTTTGAAAGTTGACATATTGCATATTGTCCTCACAATCATTCTATAGAGTGCAGTGTGTGGGCATGACCC